>JAMXBD010003082.1:0-141486 GCA_024138025.1 Combretum micranthum | reverse complement strand
TAAGTTTTTTTTTTTTTTTTTTAAGTTTAAGTTTCTTTCCTTATAATTCGGGTTGTGATTTTTTAGGGTTGCTTAAATATTTGTTTTCTTTTTTTGTTTAGGGTCTTAGAAATTGTTAAGGAATTGGGTTGTCTTTTGTAATGGGGCTTTAAAAATCTACATATTATATATATATATATATATTTTTTTTTTTTATTTGGCTTGACTCGTGGGCTAAGTAACAGGACCTATTGAGTTCGGTTCAATTAGATTGAAATGGCTTGGAGATTTGGCTTAGTGAGTTTGGAATAAGGATCGTTTGACCGGTTTGTCACATCCAACCTTTCTCAAGTAGGCTCATGCACATATAGGAAATGACTATTGCCCTGGGCCCATGAGAAGCTCATTCAAGATAACCATAAATTAAGCTTACTCCATCTCATTCGTCAATCAGTAAGGTGATTTAATGGTTATCATCAATGCCAAGTGCCTATAAATACTTAGTCACTCATCTTCATTTCCAACTTTTAGAGAGAGAAGACAAACAACATTCTACAACAAAGGCTCTATTCAGGAAAATCAAACAAGGTAACTCGAGTGATTTATACTCCAACTGCTCAAGAACAGTAAGGTTGGCAGACGAGGTCTACTCAAGCTCCCTTACCTATTACTTGTGTATTTGAAACACCGAGACTTCCTGTTCTTTCTCCCCTATCATTATCTCCAAGTTATCCCATCATCAAGTGTCATTTCCTCAGTAGCACTCCAAAATCACATGCTAGGCACGAGATCCATACGACGCATATGTAACCACTATCAATAGAAACCCTGTATGTACTTCTTTCTTCAACAATTGGGGTATACAAACATTGGGTCAATGATGTGGTTTAGACCTTAACGGTATGTATTTTTTTTCAATTATACATCTAAAGTTTTTAATTATTAATTTGTACACCTAGTTAAATTTTTAGTTGCAACAATTTCTAGTTCGTGTCTGAAAAAGAAAATAAATAATAATAGACGAGCCCAATTCTTAGCACATAAACATTTTTAAAGGATGTCGGAAAAAAACAAATAAAAAGATATGGAAAACATTTATATACCAACAATTCGTTTTAATTGATAATGGGCCATTTCAAGACGACTCGAGAAATGGAAGACAAGCCGGCCCAGATTGTTTATGCACCATGTTTGGAAAAGAGAAAGCCATTGATCGTAACTCCCAATGGAATAAACTCCAGCTCAAATTTCTTATGGTCTTCGTCGCATGCAGCCCACCCAATTACAACCCAAACCACTAGCCCGCATCACTTGAACACATTGAACCCAACACAGACTTTCCACTTGCATTTCAGTATAATTATTTCTGAATAGTGGCGTTTGGTTGTAAAAATTTTTTTAGTATTAAACTGAACAAAGATTATTATATCATATATGATTTATAAAATTTGGTTGAAACTGTGCAAAACTCTTTTCATTTGATTGGATAAAACTTAATTTTTTTTTCTTATATTTCATGATACAAAAATAAAAAACAAGATAAAAGTCAAATCTCTTAATAAAAATTTTATTCAGTGCTGTCTAGTATGAAACATTAATAAAAGAATTATATTATCTAGTATTTCTTATACTGTGCTGTCCAATTCTCTTTGTCCTATACAATTTTTGCAATCAAATGCTACCCACATATCTAAGACGGGTATTACATGACGTTATTACATCGTAGCATCCGTATTATATGCTATGTTTTAGGTTAACGTGTAGATACTCCACTTTTGTCTCTTTTTCTTTTTCTTTTCATAAGGATTAAAAAGATTAATTGATTAATTAAAAATTAGAAAAACCCAAAAAAAATAAAAGAAAACCCAAAAAATAATGACAATTTTTATAAAAATAGATCGCGCGGAGAACAATTTTTTTTTAGAGTCGCAAAGAGGTTGAATCTTGGTATACACGCAAAATTTGACTAAACTAGAGTTGATTAACAAGACCATATTTTTATGAAAATAATCCGATTTGTTGAAATATATACTTAATTAAATTTTTGCTGCACAATAGATTTTTCATACAACTCGTAATTACTTAAAAGTATTATTCAATATGTGTCCTAGGCTATTTTTTTGGCGACGGAGTAATTTCGGCTCATTTAAAATAACACAAGTTAATGCATTTTCAGCCCAATTGAATTGCCCAGACTAGGAATAAGGTTTAAATGTTATTATACGAATCCGATCCACTTCAATCGTAACTGATATTCTTTTATCCAAATTGATCCAGAAGTCATATATGTATACAAATCAATAGCTAATTTGGATAGAAAAAGATAAAATCAAATCAAAAGGAAATGGGATGAAGATATAGGGATTAACGTGAGCACCACCGAATCATTCTTTCCTACACCATTCCTTTTTCGACGAACCCACGACCAACCACAACGCCCCAGACCTCCATTGACACCAGACACTAACTGCTCGTTCATTCGCTGTAATTATAATTCTATTACAACCTTATTTCTTATGAATAGCTATTATACCATTTAGTTCACCGAATAGCGATTCCCTAATGAATCCTTATTACACAAAACAATAAATAGCCATTCTTTATTCAAGCCTGTGAATACCAATTCAATGTTGAAACTATCTTTTTTTTTCAAAATACTACCATTTAAATAAAAAATTAATAAAGAAAAATCCTATTACAACTCTATTCCATTCCTCCGTAATATAAATTCAATTACAATCTTATTCATTCAGCGAAGTGAACGAGCCAAAGCACGGACCGCACAAGCCCAAACCAAAGACCACAGCCGCGCCAGACACAACCGAGTCCACGAACGCCGAGTCGCGCTTGAGGACCCATGCCCATATCCAATCTGACTCAATTTTAGCACAGGCATGCAATCCCACTCTTCATGCTAGTTTTGGTTTGTCCATTAATCAAGAAAGGTGGGCTCTTCCTTTTTCATTATGTTCCTAATGGGCCTTGTTATATGGCTGTTTGGATGATTAGTTTGGTTTCATTTTTGTTTCGTTTCTGATCAAACAGAATCGATACTGATCCGATATTAATGAGTTATCAATACAGTTAAAATTTGATAAAAATCGGCCGTTCATAATGGTATAATAATTATAAATCGGAAAGTTTGAAATGAAAGAAGGATGATTACGTTTTATTTTATGTTACTAATTTAGTTCGTTGTTTTTCAGTTCATAGAGTATTTAAATAAATAGCCTAAGTTTGGATGTCATCATTAGTGTTGTCCTTCATATTTCATACTTTTAATATAATTAATGAGATTTCCATGATCATCGACTTTTGCTGATTATATTTTGTGCAGGTTGATTATTTCCTGTTGATGATTACGAAGATGCAATTATTTGTCAAACTGATCACTTTGCAGAAAAAATCGTCTTTCTAACGTAGAGTTGATTTTCAGGCATAAAAAAAAAATTACATAACTGGAATCTTTTAAAATTTAGGATTTTGTATTGGATTTTTCAAAATTGGACCTTCAAATATAGCCATCCAAGGATTTTCCATTACTAAAAGTTAACTGACTAAAAAACATAAGTCTGACAATTATTTTTTTTTTAGATTAAAATCCATCAAATGTACTAATTTTTTTTTTAAAAAAAAGAACTATAAGGGTTTGATTATGTTATAATGGATAGGCTAAGCATAAAAAATGTTTAAAAAGCCATTTTTCCACATCATTGTATTTTTCTGCATTTTTTGCATATCGATTGCATATTTATATTTATTTTTTAAATTAGTTTTTTTAGTCCTTTTTTTTATCACTTATACTTTGTTTTTTTTTTTTTTAGATTAAAATCTATCCAACACACTAAATTTTTTATGAAAATTGAATTGGAGGGTTTGATTTTGGTATAGTAAATACATATACACCTATGGGTCAATCATAAAAATGTAAGTTATTTTGCCACATCATTGTATTTTTCTACTTGGTTTATTTTTGTTCTTTATAGGAATTTAGGACTACTTAACTAATTTTGATTTTACAAGTCTTTAGAATCTTAACAAATTTTAGGTAATATTTTGTTATTCTTATATTTTTTATTATTATTTTAAATATGTATAGATATGTATATAACCAAAACATTTCACCTAAGGCCCATTCAATTTTAAAAGCTCGTAAGTGGTATTCTTTTAGGTATAATAGGATAGCTTGATTCCAAATTCTTTAGTTAAATATTTTTTTTTTTAAATTAATATTTTTAGAAAAAGCCTGTGAACCAGTATAGCTTGAATTAGGGTTTGCCCGCCTAATTATCCTTAATTATATATTTTTTTTCAAACTTATATTGGTGGCGGCTTTAGAGCTTTGAAATTAATTATTTTTAAAGAACTTTTCAAAAACTTTCTTTAATTATGTCAAGTATCCATGTTAAGTGGGATGGACTTAATAAGAATCCAATTAAAGAAAAGGAAAATTTTTAGGCTCAATAGTATGGAATTAAACTTTTTAAAGCTCAAGTACCTAATTGACATTTTCGATAAAGTTTAAGTATCAAATTAAATATCACACAAAAAAAATGGTGATTGTTTTGATGAAAATATTTTTCAAAAAAATGTCCTTTTATTTTTCCATGATTTAAAGAAAATGGAATAATTATTAGAAAACATTTTCCTTTACTTTGGACAATAGAGACCCTTTTGTAGCTCTAACTACTTATGGATAATAAAAACGTAAGTAATTTTTCTATTAACTTATAAGCTTTATCTACCAATTATTTACTACCAATAATATTTATTATTAATTATTTAATATGTTTATCAAGGTGGATTTATTTCTTATTTTAGAATATGTTTTATTAGTAATTGCTCTTCATTTTCCAAATATTGGAAAGAAACAAACAAATAAATAGCCAAACACCCAAAAAACGTGATACCTTTAAGGAAAATCTTTTCAAGAAAAATGTTTTTAACTTACAAATGGTGGATTTATTTCTTATTGTAGAATATGTTTTATTAGTAATTGCTCTTCATTTTCCAAATATTTGAAAGAAACAAACAAATAAATAGTCCAAACACCCAAAAAACGTGATACCTTTAAGGAAAATCTTTTCAAGAAAAATGTTTTTAACTTACAAATAGTTTTTCTCAAAACAAGCGGTGCCTAAGATCTTCTTGAAGAAACCATTTCCTGTGTGATCCTATGAATTTTTAGCACCAAGTCTAGAAACAAGTATTACGAGAATCAATAGGACATTGAATTTGTAATTTCTAGTATAGAATTTTAATAAATTAAATTAAGCTCTTCTAAGGATTTTTTTTTTTTTTTTTTATGTTTGCTTCAGTAACATTAATGACTCACACTATTAAGAAAATTGTCTTTGAGACAAAAATTATGTAATGACAAATTTTTGTCATTGAAAGAATTGATTAGCTTTAGATTTGTGATGCATTTACGAGGATATGAAATGCAGGGGTTTCATATATTATTTATGTTTTAAAGATAGAATTTGCGATGAATTTTGATGGATTTGTAAGGGAGTTATTTTTTTTTTTAAATCTATTGCTAATTTTATAGTGGGAATGACAAATTTTTTGGTGTTATGTATTTAAAAAAAAGAAAGATATCTATTGCAAATTTGTTTCTAAAAGTTAAAATAAAATATTTATATATATACATGACATTGTAATCGAATTAAATCTCTCTTAAAGCTATAACATTAAATTCATATATACACATGATAGTGAGACAATTCAATCTCTCTAAAAGTTAGAATAAGTATACTTATATAGACATGGTATTAGAGACGGATTAAATCTGTCTCTAAAAGTTATAATAGATATGCATATGTAATTTAATTAAATACTTCAACATTTATTATAATTAGGTATCATCTTTTGTATTTTTGAAGAAGTGAGGAATATAAATTATATGTTTTTACTTAAATGAAGTTGCTTACAACTAAACCCTAACATGTTTTCCTATTCTTCAATAGAAGGCCACATTCTCACCATCAAAGGCTGAGCATGTGCATCTCCTCCTCCTCCTCCTCCTTATCCTTCTTCTTGAAATTGGTAAATCCTTTATTATTCTCTTTCAGTCCTTTTATTGCTTATAGTTAAGGTTTTTATTAACCTTTTAAGTTTTATGATGGTGTTTATAGCTTCTCTTTATAGATTATTAAAAACCTAAATCTTAATTTTAGCTTTATAATTTCAAACTTATGAATGTGTTTTGATTCTTTTGTATTATAAGGACTGATTTGGTTTCACATCCACATAACTTTACAAACTATAAGTACATGTAAATCATAGGATTTTTGGTTTGTGTTGAAAAATGATTGTTGCCTTCAACGATGTAAATAATCACCTTATGTATTGTTGTAATTAGTTTTGTTGTCTTTCTCGCATGAGTTTTAAATGAACTCCATAAATTCACTTAACCATTTTGAGAATGGGGCAATAATTTTTTGTTATTGGTAACTATTTTGTTTGTGTGAATTTTGGGTTGAGAAATAGTATCCATAGTTACTTGAGGTTACATGTGCATAAATTTTTGTTTTACATGTGAATTTTGATATATATATATATATATATATATGACATGACCTTTGGTGTGAGTTTGACTGCATTAGTCAATTGAATGTGATCTTCTTGGACTACTAGTCTGGTGGTAAATTTTTTGATCCAATGGTTATGAGCTTCTTTTGCAAATGACATTTAAATGAGATTGGTATGAACACAATTTAGTCGGAAAATTCAAAGAAAATGTCCATCCATCTATTACATTTAAGAACTTGACACTACTACAAATCTATTAATGCTTGGTTAGCCAATTTAATGATTTTCATGATATGTCCACAATCATAAAATTGCGATACATTGATTTGTGCATAAATACTAAAAAGTAATCTTCCAGTAACCTATTGAATCTAATGAATGGTAGGATGGGAAAATTGAGAGGAAAACCCAATATTAATTACTTCTAAAATAATATTCTTCTCAAATCCTACAATTTTATATGAAAGACAAAAACAAATGGGGCCAAAATTGAAGCCTTAAATACGACCCAAATAGAAAAAATAACCTAAAAATAAATAGGAAACTTAACAAAGACATTAAAAAAAGTAGAAAATTGCATTTTTCAAGGCTTAGCAATGAAATTTGATCAAAAAGCAGCCTATTAAACAAACAAAACTTGTGATTTTTTATTGTTGGCCCATTTTTCATAGGAATATGCTTTCGTTTCATGAAAACTTCGATACTTGCATCAATAATCCAACTCTATTTGCTCAACCTTACGCCCCCACCCCTTGTGCTATGTTATTGTTTTTGTTGTTATATATTGAAGCTTCAATAGATTAAAAGAAGTAAGGAGTTTTACACATTAAATAATTCGCTTTTCCTTGTAAACAAATTTCTTAAGGATTTATAGTTTTGATTGGAGATTCACTATTAGAGTTTGCATGTGATATTTTGTTAAAATGATAAGTGAGAGATTCAAAAGTTGAAGATAAACATGTAATATGATACTATAAAAGGTATATTTTATCATATAATTTTCTCATACAAAATTGTCACTTCATTTATATTATGATTAGCTTCATACTAGATGGCAGGATAGGTCCAATCACCAAGCAAGATATGTGCAAAATATTCAACCTAATAATAAAGATAAATCTAATCACAATTATAAAAAATGAATATTATTGGGGTAAGGTCATATATCAATCCTTGTCTCCTTTATAATATTAGGATTTATTCAATTTTAACACACTAATTTTTCCCCAGTGCAAAGCCAAGGTTTATACATGAGTATATGTATAATTTATGTTAGACCAAGGTTTATAATTATAGTTATTATACATTTTTAATTAATTGCCTTAATATATACTCTATATTTTATTTTTCAATTTCATTTTTCTTTATATCACAGGTCCTTAGGAATAAATGACTTGATTACAAGGTAATCTTACTTTATATAAAAACGTTTATATTAATAAATGGACTCACTAAGTAATGTCTCCTTGCTCCCTTCCTCACTAAGTAAAAACCCATCCCGAACCCGCCCCGGTTGCATCCCTATTCCCCACAACACCCCAACAACACCCACCCCCACCCCCCCCCCCCCCCCCCGCGTCGCGCGCGTCTTTCTTTATAGCATATGTTAGGGGTAAAGGAAATTTTAAAAAAAATAAAAATAAGGTCACTCACTCAATAAAAACCCAAAAAATAGGTCATTTGAAATTGCATCTTGAAAACATGATTTCATTTTGCATTAAAATTGTGTCCCTACCATAGTGTAATGATAAGCCCTTATTGGTTGGTTTCACAAGGAATTTAAGTTTAATTCCAAAGCTTAACCAAGGCCACAAACTAGTTGAATTGAGATGGTACAATACTAAGCTTGAGCTCAACTCAAAATTTCAAAACATGAGTTAAGCTTGACCTCGATCAAGATTAAGATTTTCAAATTTAAGTTAGACTTGAAGTAACACTGCACAAGGTTGAGGTTGGCTCAATTATGCTTATTTTGGCTTGATTTATTAAAAAATATTTTTAACTCTAATTTATATAATATTAATATCTAAACTCGATTTAAATTTGATTAATATTTATAATCAGCTCAAGCTTAAGTAAGCTTATGAGATAATTGAGCTAAAACTATAAAACTCAAGTGCGACTCAATGAACTACTTGAGTGGCTAGAGCTCCAGCTCAAGCTTTACTTTAGTATTCTTAAATCAAACTCAAGTACATCGAACCGAGCTTGAGTGGTTTTTGAACTGGCTTAATTCATTTGCATCCCTAGTCTTGACAATTGGATGTTTGTTTTGAAAGTTGAAAAGATACAAAATATGAACTTGTTGAAAGTCGAACTCAAGTCTTTATTATCCATAAGAAGATCACTTACCACTATACCATAAAACCACTAATGATGTTATTCTTAATATTTTATTTAATTACTTTAAAATAGTGCCTTAAAGACACGATTTCAAGCATTTTATTTTTAATTTTTAAAAAAAAAATATTATTTTTCTTCCCTTTTTCCCATGTATCAATATCTTTTCTAAGGCAAATTGACTTTGATTAAAATAGTTTTATGGACTTTGACATAGATATTCATTTTGTTTTGCTATTTTATTTCATTTTCCTTTTAATTTTACATGCATTTGAATACAACACATGCATTGTTTATTAATTTTTCTCTACCTTTATTGATGAATCATGCATTTAGTTAATTTAATCACTATTGTTTGAAGTCAATATTGTTTTCTTTCCTTACTGGACTTTCCCATAGGCAATATGGGTGCATAATTGCCAATTTTACTTTAAAGCTTTTTTTTTTAAACCAAAACAAATAAATAAGGTCTTTTTTGAAAAAAAAATTACAATATCCAATAAATTACTAAAATGCTAAGATGCAAAACAAAGGTGCTCTGCCTTAAAAAATAAAAATATCCACATATCTTTATTCTCTTAAGGATATTGTTGTCATTTTTAGAATCCAATGCTTCAATTTGATTTATTAGAGAACTTAGCAATTACCATCGCTTCAAGTTTTACGTCTAAGTTTTTTCTACATGGATGTGGTTATATTAGAGCTATTTCATTATCTTTGATAATAATGATATGATTTCATTGCGTATTATTTCCATTTAAAAGAGTTAAATATAAGTTATTATGAAAACTCACTTATCTAAACAAAAGACAGATTATATCTTTAGTGTAATTAACCTTTCACTAGTACATCTTGTCTTTTAGGAGTTTATTTTATCACTAGAAGTTTCAATATTCATATCCTCCTTTTTTATTTGATTTTTTACAGTTCTATTATATGTTATGCCAAAGTGTAGTATGGTATAAAATTAAATTGGATTTTAATTAATTATGAATTGAATTTAGTGAAGAGTTAATGGTAAATAAAATCGTTGGTGGCTATTTAGAGGTTTTATTTGAATTTGGCTTTCATTTCCTATGAGATGCTAGAGTTTTTGTGAAATAACCTAACTTATTTAATAATTTAATTTTTATGTAAATATAATATTAGTTCTAAATATTAAGTTTAAAGTGAATTTGACATATGAAAATGAATGTGTAGAAATAGGTTTGATATACAATCTGTAAATTCTTATTAGTATAAAAGTGTGTTAGTAGCATGTTATGAATTAATACTATGTTTATTAATATAAATTATTAATGTATTTGTATATGTCTGATGAGATTAATGCTATTGTTTCATGTATATTAATATGTGTATAGTATAGTAATGTTTGTGTCTCTTATAAATTAATATGTATGTGTTATGTTTAAAATTATTAAAACAACTTTTGAAATGTCTAAATATTTGTTAGCAGAATTTTACAATAAGTTAAGCCCATTTTCAAGCTCAAATTAAGTCCAAATTAAGCCAAATTAAGCTTAATCCATTATGTACCCAAAAGTCAAAGTTAGGATAAATATAAGCCCATAATTTAATTAAATAGATCCTCTTTTGGCAGCCAACAAAATCCATCTGATTCACTTTTCTTTTCTTTCTTTTGTTCTTCTTTCTTCAAACCATAAGCTCCAAACCTTAGCAAGGACAAGCTCTTGGATTCAATAATTTTCTCTAAGCCAAAGCTTCTTCATGTAAGTTAATGCAAATCATAAACTCTTTGTTTGTTCTTTCTTGTGATATAGATATAGAATCCATGTTAGAATGAGTTTTAATATCATATGAGTTTGAATGATTTTATGCACTAATAAATGTTGGATTGTGTTTTGTTATTATATGAACTTGTTATATGTGTTATGGAAGTAGTGAGAAGTTTTGGTTAGGATTGGAGTTGATTTTGAGTAGTTAAGTTTAAGGTGAAGAGTAGGAGAGGGTTTGATATAAATGAAGCAGTTTGATGTGTTAAAATGATGTTCAAAGTTGCTAGGAATGGTTAATGTGGATAGAGAGAGTATATAAAGCTAAATATGTATTTGAAGAAGGATTAAAAGTGCCTTATGTTACAAATTTTCAAAGTGCAAAATAGGAGAAACAAAAACTTTCGAACAGGTCTGGTTTTGCGTTTATGCCGGCATCCGGTACTTCAACGCTGCTGGCATAGAGGCAGTATTGAATGTGATTAGAACCGATTTTCCTAACGTTGCTTGTAACGCCGCCGGCTTTTGTGAAGAAATTGGCCAGCGTTTATTTTTCAAATCCTACGTCGGCCACTAGGCTTCAACACCGCCGGCCTTTTATCAGTGTTGAATGCGAACAGAACTGATTTCCTTAACACGGCGTACGATTCCAAAGCTGCCAGCGTTCAGCTCAAATTTGCGAGTGTAAATTGCTCACGTATCTCCTAAGTTTTTATAATTTCAACCTTCTTTCTTTTGTCCTTCTTTACTTCATATATGGTCTTCTAATGAATCTATAAGTTATATAAGCACGTTTTATGTATGAATTAAGTGTTAGAGCTATAAGTTGGGTTTATTGAATTTCCTTGTATAGTTAATTTAGAATTATGCGTAGTATGTATGTTCTATGTTTGATTAATTGAATTGTTTTGATATTTCTTATTTCAGTTAAAAGTTCTTCAATTGATTCCCCTCTGAGTGGATATAGTGATACCTTATTGAGTACAAGTACGCAGTAGTTTGCTTGTTGTATGTTAGGAATAGGCATTACTAAATTTAACTTAATTCAATTCGACTTAACACTTTGATGAACTGAGTGTCTATTACGCTATTTAATCTGGTCCGAGGAGCAGCAAACCTGTATGATGCAATGACATGTTAGTTAGGCGCTTTAACCTAAATCATGATGTAATGACTTTACATGATGCAATGGTATGCTATGATGCAATAGCGATTTGTTTATGGTTAAGCGGATAGCTGATGGGGAGATTAGTATCTGAGTAAGGTTTGCTTAAACTTAGGAGGAAATGCCATATTTTAATTCAAAGTTTATAGGAACTTGTGAACTAGATTCATGTTGTGGATTGAGTTTAAGTAAAGTCAGGAAACGGCTTTGGAACCTTAAATGAAACTATTTCTTTATGGAATAAATGTAAGAGATATAAGTATTCGAACTGCTTATATCAACCCCCTGAGCAACTGTTGTTACTCAGGATCCCTAAACTCTTAAAGTTGATTTTGGGGTTTGAATACCCTACTGTTGTTTTGTTAAAAGAAAACTTATCAAGATAATGACTTGACCATTGATGCATTTCATTCTAATTAAGTTCGCTTGACAATTCATTTTTGTATTTGTTATTGCGTAGTAGGTCACTATCGATGAAAGAAGAGATAGAAGTATTAGATATGGAAAATTAATTTGTGCACATGCAAGAAATCTACACATAATGTTGAACAATGCTTTGAGATAATTAGTTTTCTAGATTGGTATAATATAGGGAAGGGCAAATGAAGTATGAAATTAGCTAATCATGTTGATACGAGTACATCTATAGTTAACAATCCTCTTGAGGATGTTAGTGACAATGATATTCATACATCAGTGCAGCAGGATGGCAAAGTCATATCTAACATTTGTCAAGAGATTGAGCTTTTTAAAAGAATAGCAAACTAATGTGATGATACACCTTTCCATCATGGCTTGTTTTGGTTAGGAAGTATATTCTACTTATTGTGTCAAATCACATAGCAAAGAAACTTTTCAGGTTATAGATATGGGAGCTTCTAATCACATTTCAACATATTTGCATTTGTTAACCCATGTTAAACCTCTTTCTAAGCCAATTCACATAAAGTTATGTGATGGTTATACAAAAAGTGTGTACCGAACCAATAATCACATTAAGCGGCCGAATTACTCTTATTAATGTGTTATATGTTCTTGAATTTTGTTGCAACCTACTATTAGTTCACTAACTTCTTTCACAAGCTCACGTAGTTGCGTATTTTGGTCCTTGTAAATGTATTTACTAGGACAAGAGCTCTAGAAATTGTTTCAAAAGCTAAGAGTCAAGGGGGAAGCCAACTACAAGTCATTTTTCCCAAAATGTTTATAGTACTATTGCAACTCTTCAACTGGTTACACTTTCTAATTAAAATGGATTGTCAATTAATCTTATGAATAGTAGGTTGGGACAATTGTCTATATCCAAATTACAGCATTTGGCTTGTTGTAACGAACATGAATTGTCAAACTTCTTTTGTGATACATGCGCACTTGCTAAATCACATAAATTGCACCTTGCTAACAGATCCTCTAATTCATCACAAACTTTTGGCCTATTATATATTGGTATATGAGGGCCTCATAATGCTTGCTTTGTCTTTATTAATCAATATTTTTTCACTATAGTGGATGATAAGATGAGATGTACATGAACATTTTTTTATGTCTTTTAAATAAGAAAGTTTTAGTATATTCTCTTTATACTTTACATACATCAAAAATCATTTTCAATCTAAACCAAAATATATTAGAATTGATAATAGGATGGAATTCCTATCAAAACAATGCGAAAGATTTATTTTCCAAATTAGGAATACGTTAGAAATCAATTGTTTACTTACCACAATAAAGTGTTGTTGTAGAGAGAAAGCATAGACACTTATTAGACATTGCTAGAACACTTTGTATCCATGTCTATCTTTCTAAATTATTTTGGGAGAATGTCTTTTGACTACCACATTTCTTATTAATTGATTACCTATTCAAATTAAAGGGTGGAAGTCTCTTTTTGAGTTACTTCATCATAAGCTACCCTCTTATGATGACTTGAGGACATTTAGATGTTTATGCTACACTTTTCTTCATATGAAAATCAAGAAATAAATTTAATATTACATGAAGGTGTTGTGTTTATGAAGGTAATCTATCAGTCAAAAAAGTTTAAACTTTATAAACTAGACTCTAGACAATTTTTTTGTGAGTAGAAATGTTCAAAAATTGAACATTTCATCCCATTTCAATATGCTAATGTCATTTCCTCTGTTCCTTTGTGTACTGAACATATGTCTTTGAATCTTACATCTTCTATGTCATGTTCGGATGATTACGGTAGTTTCTTACCTATTCTTCATACTTCTACGCATCTTTATCTTGGTAGTGCATCTACGCACTCTCCATGTCATGTTTCTCACAAATCTGCACAGCCATCCAAATGTTCCACTTGGATGAAACATACTCCAAGTTGGCTTGAGTTATCAATTTATTACCTATGAACTTTTTAAGTTCATTCATAGTATCTAGATGAGGCAGTTAATTTTTAAAATAAGTAAATTTTAGACAGTTAATTGCAAATTTTGGTAAAATTTATGTAGTTACTTATAAAAATGGACAAAGTTTAGATAGTAAATTGATACCCTTAAACTTTAAGTAGTTAACATCACAAGTTGATAAAATTCTAGTACTTGTCACATCCACGCTTCCCCCATGCTAACTAAAATAAAGGAGAAAGATTCTCCCCTCCACATTTTCTTTTCTTTTTTTATTTTAAAACTAGGAACTCAATTTGATAGTGTAATGCACAAATTATTCAAAGCATGGGCAACGAGTTGAAATAAGCTGAAAGGACTAACAATAGGATTATTTTTTAAAATAATGGCTAAAGAAAGTAATTATAAAAATCATAAGACACCAAAGTTGTTTCATTATTTTAATGTCATAGATGTAGATTATGTAATTATTTATTTGGATTTTGGGGTTAATTGTTGGGATAGGTGAGTACTTCTACATGATGGTCATAGATTACATAATTTAATTTATTTTTTTGTTCATGAATCACAAATGTAATGTTCCTTAGTATTCATTTTATGTAATCACCATTTGATACATATAACATTGTTAAATTTGTATATGTCACAGAGTGTAACGTCTACTAGTATACTAGCATTTGTTTGGCGCGTAATTACAAAACTCCTAGAATATAAGGATCGATATAAATAATATTTGACTTTAAGATTGAGAATCTTATGAATCTTGGTATGATGATATAAGAACTTTAACAGCTGATTTTATCAACCTTGTGATTCTATATGGAAGTGCTAGTCGTTTACAAAATATATATACATCTTAAGATCCTTTTTTTTTTTTTTTTTCTTGGTAGAGCATTTGAAAGTTATCACCACGTTGTGGGCATTTATTGCATATAGCATAGAAATAACATTAAGCCAGTGAGATACAAGATGTTATGGGCTTCTAGCATATAAGACAACAAAATTCAGAAAGAGGGACAGCAATCATCGTCATAGTATGGATGAATGTCCTCTGTAGTCCTCCTCAACCATTGTATTAATCTCAAAATTAATAAACAAATATCACAAATGAACAGAGAAAGGAAGAGGAAAACGAAATTGAAAGGCTGATTTGGTTGCTCTGAACATGGGAAACTTCTTCAAGAAAACAAATGGGCAAGCAAAAAATATCCTGATCTGTGGGATCTGTATTTTGATACTTATATAAACAAGTTGCTTGAATTCTGATTTTTGACAAATACATTACCTGCATTTTACCTAAATTCATTTATTTTCTTTTAATTATCTTTTTTTCCAATTTTTAAACGCCTAATTTTCAAGCAATACTATAGCCAATTCAATCAAATTAGTGCCAGGAGCAAATTTGAATTTAGTCCCCATAATGCCGATGTTTGCGTTGGCGAATTGTATCTATGAGAGCTTGAAAATGTATTCTAAGAAGAGAGCTGGGGAACGAATCAATGGATTTCAATGCACCCTGAAACATTAACAAACAGTCTTTTTTATCTTTACAACAAAAAAAAAAAATGAGTGCATTTCTGAAGCAGAGTTCGCTACAGATTAACAAGGAGTGGACCTGAATACAAACTTTTGATGTTGATGTTGTCCTTGACATTGGACATGACACGATCTTGCTTTTTCTTTCAGCTCTTGAAATGCTTTCATGGTTTCAACATCGAATCCGCCAGCAAACTAGAAAGGAAAAACGGACACAGGATTCTCAAAATGTCCTAAAACAGTTACGATGATGTGGAAAACAAAGGTAAGGGAAGTTACCTGATGTACACGGAATGCGAATCGAACTCCTTGCACTATTAGCTCTTCTTCTTCAGGGCCACCCCCAACAAATTCGAGTTCAGCAGATACTCTCTTCATGTATTTCATTGCTAGTTTTACAGATGCAAGTTTAATCTGCAATAACAAGATTCATTTGGCTTCAATTTGAAAGCAAAAGAAGGTCCACTCATCATTTGTTCATAGTTCAGTTCATTAGCAGGTGCTACAAACAGCTGGTGATAGAACTTAATACGTTTCAATGAGTCGCTATTTCTCACAGAATGTCTTATCAAATTTATGGACAAGTATCAACGACTACTGATACTTGGTAACCTAGCAAGGTGAGCACAGGCAGATGCTCTAGCAAGCTTCATTTGGCTTCAAATTTGAAGCAAAAGGTCCATGCGCTATTGTTCATAGTTTAGTTTGTAGTTTAGTACTACAAGCACTTGGTGATAGACTATGGAATATAATACATTTCGATAAAACTTGATCTTATTGTGATTTTAGGCTTGATTTTATTGTGATACTTAGTTTTTGTTATTTTCTATCCAAATGGACCTTAAATTACTCCAAAAACAAGAAGCACAAAGCACAAGGCAGTCCATAGAGTTAAAAATATTTACTAGGGTCCTCCGCATGTCATGCCACTCTGTTTCTAGGTCTTTTCCTAGACCTTAAACAATGTTACAGTACCATATTTTAGTAATTTCTGTTTGTAAACAGAGTGGCATCCTAGTTAACCTTCTTCTTCCAAATTGAATAAAGCAGATAGGTCAAAGTTAAGAATCAGATTCTCTAAACTGACTACTGCATACTAAATCTAAATTGGAAGATGACAAGAAGATTCATTATCATATCAACGATAAGACACACACGTGACTCTGAAGGATGCATAGGAAAAGAAAATGGACAAATCCCCAAAATTAACCACAAAATCTAGTTTAACTCGTGAGATGTCTAGTGATGTAGATCTACAGAAAATGGGTCAACGATATTGGGTTTAAAATTTATACGGGTTGCATCCATGTAGACACAATCTTTATCCATACTACCCAAAGAAAGGGAAACGAAAATACATACCTGGCTTCCAATTCCATTTTCAAGCATCCAATCCATAGGGATCTGATATGTTTTATATCTTTGCACCGCGGATTCCCTCATTCGCGATAGATTATAGACACCGTGCTCTAATCTGCTATGAACAGATCAGGTGGATAAACAGATTAACAAATGATACTCCTGAGGCAAGAATATGAAAATGCAGGAAGCGAAATGAAATCCATAATGTTGAGAACGGTCCATACTTTTCGAACAATGCCTGCATTTTCTTGAGGGCTGGACCACAAGGCTGGCGGGTATCATCACGAAAGGATGACGCCTCTGATTCAAGCTTTTTCAGATCACCATACCCAAATGCAGCCTCCCGCAGAGCATCAGCCTTCCGTTCTGGCCAATCAAAGTGTTTCAACACCGCCCTCTCATCGACCTGAATGCACAAACCCCAAAAACATCATCAACATTGCAATAAGTATTTACCAACACATCTAAACTTATCATGAAACAAACTGCTGCTGAGTTCAGTTACCAAATAAGACAGCTCGTCATCAAGCCATTTAACAAAAGGCACCACATCTTCGATGTCGGCAAATGCAGCATTCTCAACTTCTTTAATCAAAAATCTTATGAAATCTCCTTGTGTTTCCACATCCGTTTTGATCTGCAGCACAAAATACACATTTGAATCACCCTCAATGAATGTATAAAAAAGATAAAAAGGAAAAACTAGAATCTCTAATCTTACACATTTGATTAATTTACACACTAGATTCAAATTAAAAACTTGCCTCCATAGTCAAACATTAGCAGCTTTATGTTTTAAATCCCTTTTATCTAATTTCTAAATAAAGTAAATCCGAAATGAAATAAAAACACACTTTAATTTGAAAAAATTACCTAAAGTTACTAAATTTCAATAAAAGCGATCCATGATCTTTTACTTTTCTCGTAATTTAATTTAAGAATCTAGAGATACTTTATTTGGAAAATTAGACAACAAAATTCTCAAAACAACAAGTCTAAAGATTTCAATAGTAAAAAACAAAAAGCACATTCCGACTTGTTACGTATCATATGCAGACCAACTAACTTTTCGAGTGGCAATCTCGTAAATTAGTTACAAAACCAGGGGCTTAAAATTAATTAAATGCTTACGGCGAGCAAGTGAGCAGACCGGTTCTCGATCTCTCCGATCATGTCGCGCGCATTGGCTGTTGACGGTGGTCCCTCAGCTCCAACTCCACCGCTGGAATCTCTCCTCGTGTCCCTCCTCATTAACGAGTGGTAAAACTCCACCACCTCCGGCACTCTCCTTACCTTCTCAGGTACGGCCTTCGTCGCCTTCGGAGGTGGCGGTGGAGGTGGCGGTGCAGTCTTCTTTGCTGGAGCAGGAGGTGGCGGAGGAGGCGCAGGCGGAGGGACGGTCTTGATAGGAGCAAGCGGCGCTCTTGCTCGCAATGGAGGCGGCGGCGGCGGTGGAGGAGGAGGAGCAGCGACCGGATTCACCGGTGAAGAGCCAGAAAAGCACGGCGAAGGAGGAGGAGGAGGTGGTGGCGGTGCATTTTCCGATGCATCAACGGAGATAGATGGCGGAGACGAGGAGCAGCGTTTCGGAGGCGGTTTTGGAACTCTAGGAGCTCGAGACGTTGTGATATGCGACTGACTGGATTCAGCCGAGTCAGCCAGTTCTTCCGAGTTGCATCCGGGGTGTCTCGGCCTTTCATTCTCCACCGTTGATTCCTCTCTCCTCGAAATCGAATCCGAACGTTCAATTCGCTGACCATTATTATTATTATTGTAATCATTGTTATTATGATTACTAATATTTTCCGTACACTTCAAAATCGCTGCTCGTCTTGCGGTTTTCATGCTCAAAAACCGTTGCGACGACGACAAATCATCGCAACTCGTGCTCTCGAACGACGTCGTTGGCATAGTAGTCGTTGCTATATCCGCTTTTGTTCGAAACGACGCCGTTTTCTTCAATTCAATAATTTCGTCTTCCAATGCCTTAATCCTACTCTCTTTTTCCCTGCTATCCTTCTCGTAATCCAACCTACATTGTTCCAACTCGTCCCTAACCTTCTCATTCTCGGCTTCGAGCGCTTCGATACGCTTCGATTTCGCGACAATCTCCGCATTCCTCGAGGCGATCTCATTCTCGAGAACCGGTATAATCGCAGCAGATTCTTTGACTAGCTTGTGCTCCAAGAGCTCGGTTTTAAGGCGAGACTCGCGTTCGCGGAGGTCTTCGACGAGGCGGAGTAGGTCAGCTATGTCGGGAGGGCGGGGCTGGACCTGAGCGGAAGAGCGTGGGAAATAGCGGGAAAAGGTGGCACCTTTGGAGGAAGAGTTGGAGGAAGTCTTGCCGGAGCTCGGTGAGGGTGAGGGTGGTTTAGGAGGTTTGGGAGGTGGAGTGACGGTGGTAGTGGTGGTGTTGGTGGCGTCGTGGTGGTGTCTGGGGGACTTTTGGAGTCCGATTGCTGCTCTCACTTTACCGGCCACCATTGTCAGGTGCTAAACTCTAAAATCTCTCTCACTCACTCACTCTCTCTCTCTCTTTCTCTCTATTGCTTCGTGTGTCCGTTGGGGGACGAGGCTAAGGATAAGGGGAAAGATGAGGTTGTTTTTGGATGTGGCTTTTTTTTTTTTTTTTTTTTTTTTACTGTATTTGCTTAAGTGATGCGTTTTACTGCTTACAGAGAGAGAGAGGGGGTAGAGAGATGTCAAATGGGGCACAGAGAGAGAGAGAGAGAGAGAGCGAATAAAAGCGGCACAGACAACGAGGAACGGTCTAATTTTCCATGTATCCAATTTGAATAATATTGGAACTATGTCCATGTCAAGTGGTTTTGTTAATAAAAATTAAAAGGGCCAAAAAAAAGTACGTGGATGTTTCCTGAATTTGCTTCTAAACGTTTTTTTTTTTTTTTTAATTTCGGCCAAAAAAAAAAAAAAAGAAAAGTTGGATGCTTTGATTTGCGGATAAGAGGCAGAAAAATATCAACATATTTCAAAGAAATGGTAAAATAATGGTATATAGCTATTATAAAATTATCAATAAAAAGGAATCATATGATATTTATATATTTATAATCCTCTTTCATTGTCTATTACGCTAAATAAGACTTTTCAAGAGAAACCTTTTAGCTTATGTTCCAACCAGAATTTGATCGATATACTTAAGTGTCCTTTGGAATCGTGTTCCGTTGTATTTTGAGTTAGATGGCTTATGACACTATCAATCCCCTGGCCAGCAAGACAAAAAACAACCAGCAGACACTATCAATCTCCTGTTCATTTCGAAGAACGGATTAAGGAATGGTTGAAATTTTAATTTAAAAATAATATAGTAGGATTATAATGATTATTAAAAACAACGATAATTATATAAATATTATTTTCAAGACAGGAATATTTATGATAAAGTTGAAAAATAGACTCATGAGTTGGAGATATGAATTTGCGATTCATCATTTTATTTAATAGTAATTTATTATGAATTGTCATTTCTTTCAAGTGAACATAATATCGAACGAGAAATGAATGAATAGTTATTCATATCAACTGAACATACTGTAAGTATACAATGATATATAAAAGTAATACTGAGTGAGTGTGGAAAGTGTAGCTTTGTTCCTTTATTAGGAAAGTAACAACCCGTTCACTTGGATTTATTTCCTCATCGTTCAACATAAAGTTGTTATTATATTATTTACTTAAAGAAAATGGCAATTTACAATATAGCAATTCATATCCCTACACTTATTAATTGTCATTCCATGGTATATTTTTAAACCTTGTCATATATACATCTATCTTGAAAATATCACATATATAATTATCTTATCTCTTTATAACAAATAAAAGGCATTGTAGGTATTTTACCTTTTTACTCTAATAATTAATTATTTTACTTTTTATACCAAATGAACATTATAATAGTCATTACAATTCTATTACATTCTCATTGAATTGAAATTTCATTTCTCTTTCATTCCATACAGCAAATGAATAACCCATAAATTACCTAAGATGGAAAAGTTCCTTTATCTACTAAAGAAAGTTCTCAAACTCATTTTAGGCAAGTGTCTTTAAATTATTTACGATAGTCATATGATGCATACATCATTTGAAAAGTAAGAGGTTCCTTTCATTTATGGTGGTTAGGACACGGTCAGGTAGTTTTCTTTTTAAGTTGTAAGAGCTTGATGAAAAGGCTAGCCTATGTGATTATGAGGTTAGATTCGACCAAAGAATGCTTGATGAAAAATATGGACATTTTGATGGAAAGGATTGAATTGATTTTTTTATATTTAATAAGTTCTAGATTACTTATAACTTTTTATGGAATTAATGGTAAATTAGAGTGGAAATTTTTTATTAGAAAAAGATTTTAAAATTTAAAATCCATTTTTATTTTCTTATATTGTTTATGCTTGGTAATTAACCATTGATACTATTGTTTTAAACTATCACCTATCCATCAAAGTCACAAGAAATTTCAAAATTTTTATTCTAACATTCGTACTGTTTTCCAAATGTAAAGTTTGAATCATAATATAATATTAAATAATAAAATAAAATAAAACAATATCGAAAAGTTTCTAATGAAATTCTCCAAATTTTACCAACCTAAATTAGGAATGTGATAATTAAATACTATATAAAAGTGACTAGTTATAACACTTTATTTTAAACTTTGACTTAGTAATTAAATTTAGTTTAGTTAATTGAATTTCGTAAACTATCTAATATAACTAGAAAATTTAACATAATGGCATTAGAAAATAGATTTAATGGAAAGTAGAAGATTTTAATATAACAAATACGAATTTTATCCTATCAAATTACTTCAATTTCTTATCTCTAACGTACCTAGCAATTCAATTTCTTTCAATTATTGACCTGAAACTAATTTCTTAAGTTCAATTACCTATATTCTTAATTCACTAAAATTGAACCTTCATCTAAATTTAGACACGAGCCAATAACTCACTAACTTTACATCTACAACTATAGATATCAAGTGTAGTATGACTTGATTAATTTTTAGGATCGGCTAGCTAGTAAACGATAGTTTAAAGACATATTGTTAGAGTTGAAATATACGCTATAGAAACAGAAATTGATTGATATCTACTAAACTAGGGCTCGAATAAAAACTCTCAACACATAATCATGAAACTTAGAATTTTCTAAGCCTATTGAGTATAATACCCTAATTTGATCTATTGGAACTAAAAACCTTAATTGCGCAAGTGAGAAATTTAATAATTTAACATTATTAGGAATAATAAAGGAATTTAATTGAAAATAGAGATTCTAATGCCATAAATACCAAATTTAACCTATTAAACAACATCAATTATCAATTTCAATAAATTCAAATTAATCAATCCATTCCAGTTATCAATTGAATTTTGTTAATCAAGTTTAATAATCTAAAACCATAAAATATCTAATTTAGACATTTTAGCTTAAATTTCAACTCCTTGAATCATAAAAATTTAAAACTAAATATTTGTTTTCAAATACCAATTCCTAAACCAATCAAACCCTAAATTTAAGTAAGATATTAATTTCCCATTTATTAGATTTCTTAAAATTATTTTCTAATGCTAATTAGCTAATTCTCTTTCTTACTTCTTAATTTCTAATTCTAAATGTCCGAAGCCCATAACCTAAAAGCCTAATTCATCATATAAAACCATAAGCCCATTAACATAAAAGGCAAGCCCATTGACATTAAATTCAAGCCCATAAAGCTTAAGAAATCAAAGTTCGTTAGCCCATCAAAGCCTATAAAGACCACATTAGCTATCATGCATCATCATATACCTTATAAATCCTAATGATTGGAAAATATCAAGTGTGTGAAAAGACCAAAATGACCTTATCCACTTCAAGAAGTTTTCTACACCTAGGAAAAAAAACAAATGCCCTCAATTAATCATGCAAAATGACCAAAAAGTCCTTAACCTTAATGGAAATTACATAACATGAATTAATATAAATAGAATGCTTAGAAAACCCTAATTCTTCTCCCAACTCCAACAGCCCTTCCTTTCCAAAAATCCTCTCAAAAACATCTCCTAAAACCCACAAAAATACTACAATAATCCCTCATCGAGACAAGCTCCAAATGGATAAGGAAATCCATTCTTTTTCCATCATTTGACAATTCAATTTCTCCCCTAAAAATCTAATCTCTACTTCAATTGATTCTTAGGTGAAATTTGAAGACCAAACCAAGGATTAAGTTGGGAATTAGCATTAGAAGCATCATCAACCTCTTAAAGTAGTAGTAGTAGAGATTTCTAGAGTTTATTTGCCAAACCAAGTAAGTAATTGCAATTAATATGTTTGATTATGTTAATGATATATATATATATATATATATTCATGTAAATTACTAAAAACAAATTTAGATCAAAGTATTAATTGATATATGTATGCATGAAAACCGTAATGAGCATGTATATATATATAATATATCTCTATGTTATAATAATTATTGATTTTATAGTATGTTTATATATATATATATATATATGCATGCTAGAACATGTATATAAATGTATGATTATGTTGGATTGATGTGTTTTATTGAAATGAAATTATCAACTATTTATATATTTATATATATATATGCAAATATGAGTGTATTGCTTGTAGGCTGGAAATTAAGAAATTAGTGTAGATGATGATGGTTTGAGTCATGATTTGTGATTTAATTTGTAAAATATAAGTCTAAGTATAAACTAGATAATAAAACATAGAATAAACATGTTTTAGATGATTTAAATGTGTTAAAACGTCAATTTATATGCATTTATGTGCAATATGGACAACTGAAGTTATGATATTTAAGTTAAATAATAAATGAATTTATTTTTCGATGAAATTTATAAAAATGGTATTTTATCATGTCTACATATAACCAGAAAATTTCGTGATTTTTGAAATACATTTACTATTTTAAAAAATTAAATTACAAACTAGTAAAACAGAGCAAAATAATGTTTAACCAGCAGCAATGACGTGAATGTTTATGGTTGAATCGGTGACTTTTTCTTCTTAGGTAAGACTAATGGTTTGAAAACTTAAAAAGTCTACTTTAATATTGTGTAAAGAACCAAATAAGAACCGGCCAGCTCAATGGTCAAATTTTATCGAGTTGATCGATCTTCGCTGCCATGCTTTGTTGTGGACAGTTTCATGTTAATTAAATTTAAAACCCTAGTTAACTAATTAATTTAGGCTAAGTGAACTTATGAACATGGAAAATAATGTGTTAGGTAGTTTACATAAAAATTTGAGCTCAAGAACCTGCGTTTAAGATAGTGAACCGATTTATTAAAGTTAAGGCGCACACTTGTTTTCTATAGGAAATGAAATATTGAAATTTAAGGTAAATGAAATCTAATCAAATAAATGTAAAGAACGTGTATACATATTAAAATATAGATTCTAAGATGAATAATTAATTATCATAAATTTATGAATTTATTTAATAAAATAGTTATAAATATAGCATTATAAGATAGTATAAACATAAAAGGAAACTAGTTTAGATTCTTTAGCACATTTAGAGATAAAAATGGATTATGAATGATATAAATAGAGTAGTTATATTTTAAATGATTCTTTTTATTTAATAAAAGTTTATTAGATTGATTATATGATATGTTATTGAAATTACCATTTTAAGGACTTAATTACCATAAAATCAGTTTAGTAGATTATGTTAAATATCAAATAAACTTGATTGATTAATTCTATCCAACTTGGCTAAATTAATTTAATGTAGATTTACTAAATAATATTGGCTTTTCAAATTCTTCAGAGACCAACAATTTATATTTAACTATTAATCAAACTAGTGAACACTTATATGATCATATTAACTTGTAATTGGCTTAGATTAATATGTTAAGTTAGACCATAAAGAATAAATGGAGTATATTGTTTCAAATGAATGTTTACTAGAAAAATGAGTATTTAATATGAGTTAATATAAGTCGATAATTGATTTAAATGCTTATATGGATTAATGTCCTAAGCAGGCATTTACACAGTTTGAGTCTTCCTTCAACTTTACATTCTGAGGTACCTTATGGTCTATCTTCTGTTTGTTCAAAGTATAGGCATTGCACCAGATACGCAATGACTTTTGTGTTGCTTTCCAGGATAGATATTCTAAATGAATTAATACTTAAAGAAGGCTTTAATAATTGCTTACTGCTTGTGTATGGCCGTTTTTGAGACCTGGTCTAAGGGGCGGCAACCTTTGCTAAGTGGTGCCAGCATGATAGTTAGATACTTAGGCCATAATTGATGGCTCAACGGGTAGCTAATAGGGAGAATGGTAGCAAGATAATGTCTATTCATATTGGAGAGAAGTTGTGTTACGCAGTTTAATATATGGGCTTTGTTACTTTATTTTCTCACAATGGACTAATATAGATAGAGATGCGTAATGGCTATAACTCCTATACGAGACTAGTACTTATAGAGGTAAGAGATATAGAAATTTGGATTGCTTATATTAACCTCCTAAGCAGTTGCTACTACTTAGGACCCCCAAGTTCCCAATATGTTGCCGGAGTGTGAGTGCTCTAGTATTGTTTTGCTCTACTTTAATTTAAGAATATAAATTATTGATTGTTGCATTGCATCTAAACAGGTTTATATGGCCATCTCGTGTGTGCTTGTGTTGTGTCGTATTGAGCTTTGACTAATTCCTTTCTTTTTCAGGTATTGATGATTTTGATGATGATACTTGTGATTGCATGGGGTCCGGTACAGATCCTTGAGGAAGTTACTCGATGAGTGAAGTGACTAAGATCGCTGGATTGTTGTCTTCATCCCAAAATATCAAATTTTATTATGATACTTGTATTTTGATAAGGGCCTAATTGCGTGCCCAACTACGTACCTATGGTTTTCTGATGAGATACTGAATACTCTTGTTTAGAAATACCTTATGGTATGGATCTTATTATATGTAAATGTCTACTCACGGAAGCAGTCTGCTTGGAAATCGTTTTAAAAATTTTATTTTTTCGCTACAAATCCTAGTTGTTTTCATAATCTAATTTAATGATTTCATAATCTAAAATTTATTTTGCAATAATGACAATAAAACTATAAATTAAGTTAACCTTAACATATAATACGTAAGTATTCTACGTGGCGGCTGACATGCCTTGAACCAAGTTCAGGGTGTGACATTTAGTAAAATGAAAGTTCATTGCATAAACAACTTATGGTTCTTACATGGAAACAGTCTAGCAGATACAATTAAGGAGGAATTGAATTGAAGTGTCACGGATGCTGAGATTTGTTAATCCATGAACAACATTAGCCCTATTAAAGCTGTTGGTGTGGATGGTTACCATGCCATTTTTTTCCAATATTGTTGGGATGTGGTCGACAAGTTGTTTGTTCTCATGTATAAGATATCTTGTCTTCGAGGGTTATGGCTAACGATCTAAACAAAACCTTGCTCACTCTTATACCAAAGAAGCCAAATGTAAACGTTACAAGACTTCTGTCCTATTAGCCTTTGTATGATGGTCTATGAGATTGTTACTAAACTACTTATTAGTCATTTGAGACCTTTCTTAAATGAATTGATACAACCTTCATCCATGGTAGGTATGCATGTGACAATGTACTGGTCTTATAAAAGCCTATGATAGGCTTGGGAAGGACTTTGCGATTTATAGCCTTTTGATAATGAACTTCCCAGAATGGTGGATTGCGCTTGTCCGAGCCCAACAATCACAGATTGCTTTTAGCATTGAAGCTACCTAGAGGCTGTAATGAGATCTAAATTTTCTATGATGGTGCATTCAAAGGCAATGAAACTTTTGCAATGGCTGTCCCACTCCTTGTTAGAAACAAAAATCTGGAGTATTTTCTGGTCCATGCAGTTAGCCAAGACACATAGACTTGGAAATTGCATTATCTATACTAATTCCACCGACGCCATAGATTGGATCACTTGTGTTGATATTGATACTTCCATTTTTACCTGCTTACCTCTTGCTTTGTAGGGACATGTTCCGAATGAACACAATGAAACTCCAATGGTGCCAATGGGAGATTAATGATATCACCCATACCTTAGCCAACATGATTTGGTGCCAACCTGAGGACGAAATGTTCATAACAAACCCACTTATACATTGTACTTTTTGTCACCATAAGATATTGCAGACATGCTTGATGGGTTGCCTTCAAATTTTTTGCTTTCTTATCCTTTACTGCATCATGGGGACTCCGATGTTTTACCTTCTTATTAGGAGCCCCCTTGAATGTTTGTTTTGGCAAACTAGAAGCAATTCATGATCATTAGGCTTTGATGATCTATAATAACCAAAATTCATTGGCTATAGCTCTAGTTAAGGGAATCCATTCAAGATTGGGTAGGCTTACAATGAATAAACTTTTAATTCATTCCTTCTAGATGTCTGATAATTAAAATAGGAAATGGTATTGCCATGGGCATTGGACTAGTTATTTTTCTCGACTAGATAAGTTGGAATTGTGCTTCATCTAAGTCGATAAGGTGGTAATAGGAACATTAAAGGGTGTATGCATCTTCATATAGCATTTGTTCATGGGCAATCATGAAAAATATGTTGTATTGTTCTTTAGCAAGGCCATAGAGGTAGCAAGTTGAATCTCGTGGAACACCTCTAGTAGTTAACTTATCCTTGGTGGGAAAACCCTAATTAAGCAACACCAAACAAAATAGTGTATTTTTAGGTAAGAGGAAAGTTTCAAATTCCATTGGATCTATTCCCTCGTAATAATTAAAAGGCTTTAGTTTATCGAAAAAAAAAAAAAGAAAGAAAAAAGAAAAACCAACACACTTATGAGTTAATCACAATTTATTGCAAACTTACCTCTAAAACCTTTAGACAAGTACAAGAACTTTTGTTTAGTAATATCTTTTTTAATAACAGTATTCAATGATAATCAATTGTAAGATGGTAATTAAAGCAAAATTTATAAAAATGATTTTTCTTTAAAGATGAAAATCATTTCTCTTGTTTTTTAAATACTACATCCTCTTAATAGTTAATAAGATGTACACTGCTATTATTAGTTATTACTGCTTTCAATATCACCTAAATGTAAAAGCCACAAGTTATTTCAAATCTTGAAACTAACTAAGGTAATACTTCCCATGCATCAAATTACCTATTATAAATCTTTTAGTAAAACAAGCAGACCTAAAAATAAAGCAAAAATGCAAATCTATCCTTCAATATTGTCGATAAACTCATAGCTAACTTAAGTTCCAAAACATAATCTCTGTCTCCTATATAAAAAATATTTTGGTACTATGATGGCATAAAGACATATAAAAATGTAGACAAATTTTACAAAGGGATTAGTGGGCCTATTTGTAGAAGCTGAGGCAATAAATGAATTAGAAAGTGGATAATTTTAATGGACAAATGTATAATAATATAAATTAGGAAAGCAAATCTTCTCACTATAATAGTTTCAAGATCTTCAACGGTATGTTAGACACAATCAGATATGCTTTTGGATTGCTCGACTGATGAAAGATTGGGCAATCAAGTTGGAGCTCTTTCAAGGATGCTTTAGGGAATCTATTTGGCACCATGTGAAGGGTGATTGAGTTGTTACCGATTAGGATAGCTCGATTTGGTTTTGTGTAATTGTGCTCAGGCTTAAAGTGGATAGGGCAAAGTCCAAGGAGCTCTGCCATGACTCAAACAGGTTGATCTAAGCATAAGGAACTTATATCCAAAGTAGCCTATTAACGATTAGAGTTAGTGTGAGATATTTTCCTTTTTTTTTTTTTTTTTTTACAATGTAATTCTATGTAAAACCCAATTTAATTTGATGTTACATCACATCTTTTATTAGTGTGATTCCATTAAGAATTTGAAGATTGAGACCTTCAATAAACCCATTATGATGCAAAAAGTATAATAACAAATCCAATCTAATATTACTAGATATATTTTTACTATATTTATTGTTTCTTTAAAAAAAAAAAAAAGAACAAAAAAACAACATATCTTATTCATATTATGGTGATTTCTTAACATATTTGATACAACCATTGTTTAAACACCATTATATAACCGTTATTTCTTAACATATTTAATAAAATTATTGTTTAGGTACCGTTGTTTGGACCATAAGTTTCCATATTGTTTTGTAATTTTACATGGTGTTTCCATTCCCTTTCTAACTTTTTACTTCGTCCATCTCCATCAGAAGAATTTCCGAAAATAATAAATAAATTAGTTTTAAAATATTTATAATAATTACAATATATTTTGAAAATTGTACAAGAAAATTTATATATATATATATATATATTCACGAGTTTTACTAACCTTGTCTTCAAGGTCCCTTCAAAACAACGGAATATATTTTTTTTTACTAATTGTTTTGTTTATGTTAACTAAGGGAGATGGAAATATTTTTAGTCTATTTGAAAGCCAATTGAGTTATTACAAGAAAATTTATCTTTGGAAACAGAAATTCTATGATAGAAAATTAGTAAAATAACATATATCTCTATAAATAGAATTAGCGATGTTGATTTTGTGATAGAAATTTATATTTAAATATAAAAATTTTATTTTTAAAACTCAATTTTCTTGTAGTTATTTTTTCTCAACATTTTAAAATGGATTTAATTGATTATATTTTTTAGAGTTTGATCGGAGATAATCAAGTCTATTAGCTTTTTGAGTAATTATTGTAATTAGTTTGAGGTATTGAATATTTGGCTTGAGAAATTCGCGACTTATGCGTTCACCAAGTCCTTTTGGCCAGAAATACAAGTATCCACCTAGTTTTAATTTCATTATAATTACTAATTTGGTGAGATGTGATATTTTAGAAAAAATAGCATAATTTATATGAATTTAATTGAACAAAGTTTAAACTAAAAGAACTTAAAGTCAATGAGTTCAAAATTAAATTTGAATTTTTAAATTTTTAAGATGATCTCAAACTCATACTATATCATCTTAGTTCTAGTTATTCAATGCTTCACGTATCACCTAAATACTAAATTTATTTTTCCTGGCACAATGATTGAAACAATTATTTACTTATATATTTGGTCATACATTGGATCCAAATTTCCCAACTTTTACAAATACCTTAAACAGGTTGTATATTTCAATATAAATACTTAAATATAAATATAAAAATAAAATTTATTAGAAACTTTATTAGGAGTATCTGAGTAGCATGCTATAAAACCGTATTTATTTACCTAGCGTGGGAAGACGGATTATGTTTGGATGGTTCGTATTTCATCTTTATTTATATTTTATTTGTATTAGATTTATTTGATATTTTTATAATTAAATTATTATATATATTTATTTTAATAAAAATTTATCTAAATAATTTTATAATTTAATGATATCTTTCATATAAAGCATCAAATTCGACTCTTCTCTCTTCAGTCTGATTGAGAAAGAAGAGATTTATTTAAAACTTTCTATGTCATGCAAACGAAAGGAATCATACCAAAATATTACTGTATAGTATTTACCACATGTTGTGTTGGCAGGTTGGAACTCGGGTGCTTGCTTTCACTTTCCAGCAGCTGTAAAAGTTTAACAGATGTCAGTAGCCGTTAATGCTTTATACTTTTTAACCACAACGTCGATATCCTAATTTACTTATTGTCAACCATGCCCAATATAAAGCCATAGCGTCACGTTGACGCTCAACATAGAATAGAGAATAGAGGATTAAAAAAAAAATTGCTGATAACGAAATTTCATTAAAAAAAAATTTAAAATATTTGATAGTAATAAGATTCGTCAACGATATTATTGTTAAAAGACACAAGTTTATGAATATATAAATAAAAAAAAATTGAATTTATTTACGAATACTAGGACCAGCCAATAATATTATTGCTAGAGTTACAAATTAGTATCTAGGTTAAGGCCCGATTTGATGAAAAAGTTATCGAGTTTCTTTTGGGTTGAGCTTTTTTTTTTTTTTTTTCTTTTTTTTTGGGCCAATTGGTTGAACTTATTGACAATTACAAGTTCCCATCTGAACTTGTTGAAAAATCTAAAACTCAAATTTAGCACTAATGAGCCTAAATAAGATCAAACTCAAGGTCAGACTTGAACTTATGATTGAAAACTCAAAACTCTAAGATTCTAGGAAGGAAAAAAAAATTTGAAGAAAAAAAGAAAAATATTTAAAAGGTTAATTGTGAGTTATATATATATATATACACATACAAAATATATAAAGCTCATAAATCAAATCAACTGATAAATTAGCTTGTGAATTGGCTCGTGAGTGTTACTGAAAAACTCAAGCAACCCATTTAACTAAATGAATTTTATTTTGACCTCAAGTTCATTTTACCTATAAATTGAAGTTGAAATTAAATAAGATTTAAAAATTAATTTGAAAGGCTCAAGAGAATTTATCTTGTATGACTTTAATTATCACTAGATCCATGGAAATAATAAAATGAAACTTATTTAAGTAGAAAGTTTATGGCATTAAAAGTTTATCTGACAAAGGTAAAGGTCATAACATTCAGCTTATGATGAAATATAAGAAAGAAATTTCAAATTGCTTAAAAAATTTGAATTCAAATTCAAGCTGCCATAAGATAATTCTAAAGATTTAAGTCTAATCATACCAAACTCATAAATGATGATGTGCTTGTTAGATTTATTAGTGAAAATCAAACCAAATAGCTGCAAGACTTTTTTAATAAAGAGTCCAATTAATAAATATTTGGAATATTTGATGATGAACCTTAAAATAAAATTCATTCACATTTTAATGATAATTTATGTTTTATGGAATATATATAGATATATATATATATATATAACATGCCATAAAAACTTATTATTATTATGATTATTTTTATTATTGTTGTGTTGTTGTGGAGGATTCGAGCAGTCCTTTATTTATTTATTGAAGTCGTCACGTCAGAGTGATTTATGATCGGCGTGAACGGAGCGTGTAGCTGTGACGCGTGGCGTGGACTATGAGAAAACGCCAAAATTGGACATGGAAGTTATGCCAACGGTCGACTGGGTTCTTCTTTTTAACTTGCTCTTCGTCTCTTTGCCTATCCCCACGTGCTTATGACGTTTCCTTGGCTAATGAGAAAACTCAAATTTGTATATTATATTGATTAAATATACATCTGTTTTTTGAATATTTAGATGAGTGATAAATTAACAACAGATGATAAAAATAGTAAACAATTTTAAAAAATAACGTATATATCATAATTTTATTAATATTCCAATTGTTGATAGGAAATTTTCAATTGAGATATTTTGGATTGAAGCCTCATGTTAATGGCCTCCTAGGCCCATTGTCGACTTCCAAAAAGCCTACTTTACAAAAGCCTTGAGAGGATAGTGTCCCTAACTTCATTAGAAAACTCCATGGCGACTTTAGCTACCTTGAGTTGCACAACTTTCGACCTTGATCACAACTCCTTAGATAACTAAGAATGACATGAAGTGCATTTTACCATCTAGATCTAAGTGCAAACCTTAATGAATAGTTAACCAACAAAAGCTTTAATCTCCTTATTGCAAAAGGACTTTGCTTGGGCTTTTTATTTTAATTTCGATGCTTCTCAAGTGATGAAAGGTGAAAAGAGTTCAAGGAGACTAAAGGTTAAAATGTTTACCTTTGAACTTTGAATCCTCACAAAGTAAGTAAATTAGTTAACACTGAATTAGTGCTTATTGACCAAGAAAGAAAAAAAAAATCTAAGAATTCGTAAAGGACACTTTTAACATTACATTAAAGTATGGTAATGAATTGATTCTTAACTTAATGCTTTCAAATATATTTTTAATATGCATTTGAAGTTGAATTATGAATGAAGTTAGAGGTTGAGATTCCAAACCTATTTCAAGTTAAAGTTGTGTATTGTTTAAAACAAATCCGTTTTTACAACTTATAGGATATTTAAATCTTGATTTGAAACCTATAGTAAAAGAAGAACTCAACGTCTTGTATAATGGTCAAACAAGGTATCAATATTTGGTAAAATTCATTAAATGCATCAATATTGAATAGTTTTTATTTATTTTTCTCAAAGGATATCTTGTTTAACTAATTTTTCAAAATATTAATTCATTTTTATTAATTACTCAAAATATTGATACCTTAAATGAACTTATCTCAAAACATTTATATTTACCTTCAAAAGAAAGAAAGATTAAATGACTTGGAGCCTTACAAGTTAAAGCAAAAGTCAAGCTTAAAGTTCAAATTTGTAAAAGTATGGTTATTTTCATAATAGCATAGTTTTATCGATCGACTGGAGTGAAACAATTGAACTAATGAAGATGGCTTGATGTGGAATTAATAGGTAGTTAGGTTGATCAAAGTAGATATTACTTGATTGATAAACTATGTTCGAAGATTTAGTTTAAAGGATTTAGGGAATACTCAAGAAATTAAATGGTTATAATAATCAGGTGATGGATGTTTGGGTTTTAGACTGAAATGGTTAAATAAACTGGTAGTTTGATCAACCTTACATGAGAAAGATTGAGTTAACTTTGGATTAGCCAATGAAATTGAAGTAGTGAAGGTCAATAGTTAGACAACCCAAACGTAGAGAGAACTTGACTGAATCCGTTATTTTTGTGTGTTATTTTTTGGTTAGGACAAAATTTTGGACAAGTTAAGGTAGTTATCCACGCAACCTGGGTGAGTAATTGACATTATTGCTCCCTTTTTAAATAATTGCTTGCATGTATCACTATTATTCACTTGAATAACCACGTATTGTGAATTTGTGTAATGATTGAATTGCTTGATGTTGGACTTCTACTCCTAATGTGAAGCAATTTGAGCTGTGACCAACCTATGAATATGGATGGGCATGATTCAGTTAATTAATATATCATTATTTTTTTTTTCAATTCAATTAGAGTAATCAGTTTTTTAATATCTTAATAAAAAACTAGTTTATTATAAAGGTCAACCATCTTAATGGTTAATCTTTCTTTTTGGTTTTGGGTTTTTAACAATTCAATATAATGGTTAATAAAAATTATAGTTAACTATAATTTTAGTTATAATCATTAAAATTATACCCCTTTGTTCCATAATTACATTCAAAACTTCCAAATCAACAAATCAAATAAAAAGAAAACAAACAAATCAAGAACATAAGTCTAATATTAGTTCATAAGGCTTAAAATTGATTGCCAACATTACACAAATTAAAATTTCATGTCTTTCCCATATTTGAAAGTACAACACAACAATAATTAAGATATAAATGTTCAAATTAACATTTTTGACATATTAATCATAATTATATTTTATACATATACATATATATATTTCAAATTGATTGATCAAATTAATCTGATTATGTTGGTTATAAGTTGAAATCGAAAACTGAAAACCAAAAAAATTAAGACTTTAACTCTAAATTAAAACTAATAGATTAGTTAACCATATTTTTCAAATTAGTTTTCCAATTTCAATTTGCTTTTTTCGATTATGCCTATGAAGTTATTCAAAGTGGGTTAAATTGTTACAAGGAAACAATTGGATAGCAATTGGATAGGTTAGATGATGGGTCACAGCATGTTTGTCACTTGATGTTGGTCAAGATATGTAAGCTTTGAATTGACCCATAAATGGCCACTCGATTGGTGTGGCAAGTCAGGGAGAAACAATTATAGTAGGTAGATTGGTGCTATGCCCTAATAGGATGTTCGTGCTATGGGAACGATACTTAATGGATGTTGTGAATCGTCAACATGGTGAAAATGGTGATACCAACAACATGGTGATAATGGTGACTCCAAGTGCTTTTCGCCTAATTCGAGGTAAGATAAGAATTGATTATCGCATGATGAGTGTGATCTGTTCAGAATAATCTAAAACATGGACATGATTAATGATTTCTCATTTTGTTGCGGTAGATATCCAGTCATGTGCTCATTTTTTGCTAGGCTTTGTACTTGCTCTGTGTTAAAACTAAATAATTTTTATTTGAAAAATCTAAAGGTTTGAGATGTAGGATAATTACCAAGAGGAATGCAACTGTTGATTCGTTGAAAATGCTTGTAGAGAAAAGCCATGCTAGATTGCCTTTGAAAGTTAAGTCATTCTTAATGGAAGAGATAGAAAGTATAGAGTAGGAGATTTGTGGATTGATGTAATTGAAATTAGACCATAAAAGATGCATTGCATTGCATATCCAATTTCATTTGTCTTGGTGGATTAATTAGTATATAGCATTACTAATTCATAAAGTTGAAACACAGAAAAATCAATGAAATGGAAATCAAATATATTAAAAATTATTTAAAAATAAATTAGAAAAACAAAAAAAAAAATAGAGAAGAGTTGGGCTGGAAGGTTGAGCACAACCCATTTACCTGCAGAATAAAAGCAACAAAGAGAGAGAGAAAGAGTTTTGTCATAGTACATTGTACATTTGTAATCTGAGTTATTATGGATGCTACGCCATATGCAACAGCAAATGTAAATAGTGTAAGTACACTACTAATTTGCGGTTGTGTAAGTGTACATATGTGCATTGTATCATGAATATATATATAATATATATATATATAGAGGGAGTGAGAGAGAGAGAGATTTGTCTAAAAGAAGAGAAAAAAAAAAGAGCGAGAGAGAGAAAGAGACATTGGAAGTTCTGACAATATTCATACTTTCTATTTTTGAGCCTAAATTGGAGCTCGAGCTCAGCTCGTTTAGCTAAACGAGCTGAGCTGGCCTTGAAACGAGCCTAGTTCGAGTAGCTCGCGAATTGCTTGGCTTATTTCCAGCCCTAATCTTGAGCTGCAAAACTTTCAACCTTGATCGCAACTCCTCATATGACTAAGAATGACATGAAGTGCATTTTGCTATCTAGAGCTAAGTGTAAACCTTAATGAATAGTTAAGTAGCAAAAGCTTTAATCTCCTTATTGCAAAAGGACTTGTTAGGGCTTTTTATTTTAATTTTGATGCTTCTCAAGCGAAGGAAGGTGAAAAGAGTTAAGGGAGACTAAAGGTTAAAATGTTTACCTTTGAACTTTGAATCCTCACAAAGTAAGTAAATTAGTTAACACTGAATTTGTGCTTATTGACCAAGAAGGAAAAAATTCTGAGAATTCGTAAAGGACAATTTTAACATTACATTAAAGTATAGTAATGAATTGATTCTTAACTTAATGCTTCAAATATATTTTTAATATGCCTTTGAAGTTGAATTATGAATGAAGTTAGAATTTTAACATTACAATATTTATACGTTAAAAGTTAAGTCATACTTTCTATATTCGAGCCTAAATTTGTGTAATGATTGAATTGCTTAATGTTGGACTTCCACTCCTAATGTGAAGCTAAGGTTAGCTGTGACCAACCTATGAATGTGGATGGGCACGATTTGATTAACCAAAATATCATCATTTTTTTCCAGTTGAATTAAAGTAACCAGTTTTTTAATATCTTAACAAAAAACTAGTTTATTGTAAAGGTTAACCATCTTAATGGTTAACCATCTTAATGGGTAATTAACATTATTGCTCTTTTTATAAATAATTGCTTGCATGTATCACCATTATTCACTTGTATAACCACGTGTTGTGAATTTGTGTAATGATTGAATTACTTGATGTTGGACTTCTACTCCTAATGTGAAGTAAGGAGAGCTGTGACAAACCTATGAATATGGATGGGCACGATTCGGTTAATCAATATATCATAATATATCATCATTTTTTTGCAACTGAATTAAAGTAATCAATTTTTTAATATCTTAATAAAAAACTGGTCTATTACAAAGGTTAACCGTTTTAATGGTTAATCCTTTTTTGGGTTTTTAACAATCCCGTATGGTGGTTAATTGTAATGTTAGTTATAATTATTAAAATTTCGACCCTTTTGTTCCATAATTACATTGAAAACTTGCAAATCAAAAAATCAAATAAAAAGAAAACAAACAAATCATTAACATAAGTATAATATTAGTTCATAAGGCTTAAAGTTGATTACCAAACTTACACAAATTAAAATTTCATGTCTTTTCATATTTCAATGTACAACACCACAATAATTAAAATATAAATGTTCAAATTAATATTTTTGACGTGTTAATCAAAATTATAATTATATATATACATATATATTTCAAATTGATTGACCAAATTCGTCATTATGTTGGTTATAAGTTGAAACCGAAAACTAAAAACCAAAAAAAAAAAAAACTCTAACTCTAAACTATAACTAATGTATTAGTTAACTATATTGTTCAAATTGGTTTTTCAATTTCGATTCGGTTTTTCGGTTATACCTATGAAGTTCTTCAAAGTAGGTTAAATTGTTACAAGGAAACAATTGGATGCAATTGGATAGATTAGATGATAGGTCACAACATGTTTCTTACTTGATGTTAGTCAAGATATGCATGCTTTGAATTGACCTATAAATGGCCATTTAGTTGGCGTAGCAAGTGGGGAAGAAACAATTGTAGTAGTATATTGGTGCTATGCCTAATAGGATGTTCATGCTATGGGACCGATACTTAATGGTTGTTATGAATTGTCAACATGGTGAAAATAGTGATACCAATAACATGGTGAAATGGTGACTCCAAGTGCTTGTCACCAAATTTGGGGTAAGATAAGAATTGATTATTGCATGACGAGTGTGATCTGTTCAGAATAATCTAAAACATGGGCATGATTAGGGCTATAAGTGAGTCGAGACAACTCGCGAGCTACTCGAGTTCAACTCGGCGAATACTCAAATTCGACTAGATTATAGCTTGAGTTCGATCTACTCGAAAAGTTATCGAGCTCAAGTTTGAGCTTTAAAATACTAACTCGGTAAGCTCGTGAGCTTAATTGACCTTAAACGAGTATTAAATCGAGGCGAGTTGAGTTCGAGCTTATTAAGTATTATATACTCTTTATGGTTAAAAAAATATTTAAAAGAATAATCGAGCTTAATCGAATCGAGTTTGAGCTTAAAAATCAAAGCTCGATCGAGTTTGAGTTCGAGCTTGGCACTATATCGACTCGACTTGACTTGTTTACAATTCTAGACATGATTAATGATTTCTCAATGTACTGCATTAGATATCTAGTTATGTGCTCATTTTTTGCTAGACTTTGTACTTGCTCTGTGTTCAACCTAAATAATTTTTATCTGAAAGATCAAAAGGTTGGGATTATTACCAAGAGGATTATAGCTGTCGATTCGTTGAAAAAGTTCGTAGAAAAAAGCCATGCTAGACTGCCTTCGAAAGTTAAGTCATTCTTAATCTTTTTTTTTTTTTCAACCAACTTAGTCTCCTTAAAATTGACTATTTTTGATGATTTTGATTAACAACCGTTTCTTTTCTTCTAATTATATTAAAATCTGTTCCAAACTTAAACACTCCGTACCATTGATTTAATTTAGAACTTACAGATGTTTCAGCAAATTCATTTTGTTCCAAGTTCTTAACTAGAGATGGGAGTATGGCACAGTGATTGATGCATGTTTTGCTTTATCGGATAATAGATGGAAAATCTCACTTTCATAATAAAAGTAGGACTGCAAGCCAAAAAACACTAATCGGTCGACATTGACAGCGTTCAAAACACAACCATCTTTGTCAAATTTTGTTATAATCTTGGTCACTGTGTTATAAGATAGTAATATTATGACCTCATAATATGTCTAGATTATTATTTATATTATAAAGGAAGATAAAAGTTTTGTTTTCAATTTTCTTACTCAACAGTCTCTCCACCAAACCAAATTATGAACAGTAAAGTACCTAATTCCAATTCATGCGAAATGCCAATTTTATTAATTCACAATGTGTTGTAATATGATTGGTTCTATCAGAATTGAGATTGGAAATTTGGGTAATAAATATTCTATTCGACATGAAGAGAGCCTGTCAATATATATTCGTATAAAAAAAAAGTGGTGATTGTTAAGGACATAACTTACCATAGTATGCTAAGGTAAATTATATTTTATATGTTTGCGTTTTTATCCCCCTTCTTTGATTTTTTTTTTGACCTTGCGAATATGCATTTTAATTTTTATATGATTGTCTTTATAATAATTTATTACTAACATGATGTATTAATGAATGATTGATACATAACAATTAATTTAGGTGTAATATTAAGTAGAATTAATTAAGTGACTAATAAAAACAATAATAAATTGTAGGAGAAAATAAAATTAAATTAAATTAAACTTTCATAAGACCTTCTTGTCACCCCAAGATCAATGGGTAATCGTGCACTATCTATAATACTGGTTTAAATTGTTGGAGGAATACATTAAATCATGCCTCTACTAATTCAATCTACTGGAGCTCGTATGAAAAATGATAACATATAACGTAATACTTTATGTGGTAGTAGGATTATAAATGAGTCGAGCTATTCACGAGCTACTTGAGTTCGGCTCACTTCAGGCTCGGCTCAACTCAAGTTTGATTCATAAACGAGACGAGCCCGAGCCCAAAGTAAAGCTCATTTGTCTAAACAAGCTGATTTAGGCTCGCAAGTTAGCTCTTGAACAGGCTCGCAACTAGGCTCGCTAACAGGCTTGTTAATAAGCCCGTTATCAGATTTGTAAATTTTTTTTTATATAAAATATATTATCTATAACACATAATAAGAAAAATAAAAACTAATTTCTGTAAATGAGCCGAGCTGAGCTTCAATTTCAAGCTCATTAAAAAGCTCGATTCGAGCTCAAACTCACTAAATTTTAAATAAGTCGAACCCAAGCCTTTAAATGCTTAGTCCAACTCGGCTTGACTTGTTTGCAGCCCTATATGGTAGTGGTGTTCTATTTAAAATTTCTTTAAACTAAATGATTTTTATAATTTCTATCTTATCTTGTTATAATTTCTTTGAAACATTCCGTAATGGGTGTACCCTTTTAAGTATTAAAATTTAAAACTCAACTTTGGTCCTTATATTAACATTGATCCGGAATTTCTTTTTTAAAAAAGGAAATAATGTTAGTCACAGATGATTGATTTTTATTAGAGAATCCTAGACCCCATTTGGAATCTTTAAGCGTTATATCATAATTTAAAAAACTCTCTTCCTTAAGAATCTCTTCACTATACTTTTATAAAAGTTTCTTAATATGATTTATTTATAGTACAGTAAATTATAAAAAATGTAAATAAATGAGAAACCACACCCCCCCCAAAAAAAAAAAAAAAAAACAATTATCCTTCTATGATATATAAACACTAAAAAAAGTAACGTTTTTTTATTGGATGAATGACCTTTCATAGTAAATGGGATTTGGAAATTATGCAATTTCATTTTAAATTGCGCTATAAGAAAATTGACTTTTAGAAGTAGGAATTTTACGATAAAAATTATATTTTTACGAGAACAATCAATGATGATTTTTGCTATAAAAAATTTATATTAGAAACAAAACTTTTCTCTCTTAAATTTATTTATTTATTTATTTTGGTAGTGTTGAGGAAATCACTGTTGGAAGTGCGTGTATTCATGCAAATAATGCTGCTACAATCTTTAGGAGTCAGGTCGAAGGATATAATTTAGAAAACATTGAAAGAAGAAAGAGGAAAGGCACTTATGTGATTGGGGTTTGCTCTTTGCCAGTCCCATCTTTTACGGTATTCATGTTTTGTTTTCAAGTGTCTCGTGAACTCCGTACTAATGCACCGTGTAGTGAACCGTCCTCTCAATTATTAACCCCCATTTTGGTCCTTAGTGCATCTCTAGAAACGAGAAAGGGATGAGTAATAATGCATAGGAGCTGCATGAATTTTTACTCTTATCTATATATATGTATATATTTTCCATTTTGATGTCTCAATTTTTCCAAATAAATAAATAAATGGCTATTATAATGGTTCTTAAAACAATTAAACAAAAAAGGGATAATGAAAATAAGTATCTGAACTATAACACTGTTTTTTTTTTTATTTTTCAAATTTTACATTCTTTTCAAATTGAGACCTGACTTTTTTGTGTTGAAAAAGTTATATAAGAAAAAAAAAAGGGCCTAATTGAGAACCAGGGGTTACTGGCAAAAAAGAATTGGAACCAAATAAAATAAAATAAACATTGTGGAGAAAAAAATAGAAGAAAATAATTAGCAAAGTGTCTCAAAGTTTAATGTAACATTTGCACATATAATGCAATATACGCCAAAACTATATATTAATGAGAAAAAATCACGGCTTGTACTTTAATTTAAAGTAATATTATTTATGTATTTTAAAACTAGTTAGTATAGTGTCAATATCAATTGAAATTAACATGAAATGATGAAGGATTATTTTGAGGGAGGATTTTAAGTGTAGTGACTGACCAATTTGGAGATGTACAGCTTGTAGTAGTTATCAATTTTAGTAAAAGTTATGAATTCTTCCGGTGATATATAAAACTCACAAAATGCAATCGTCTACATAAGTCATCATGTAGTGTTTAAATTTTGAGAGAAGCACTTATTCTTTTCTTCTGTCTTTTCTACTCTTTTATTTGTTTTTTCTACTTTACTATTATTTTATTAAATATTTTCGATTAATTAAAGGTACATAGTGGGTACTGGGTAGGGCAAAGGGCCTTACCATTCCTACTTCAAAAATTTTTGAAATCTAAATCTAATTTATATTTGTACCTTATGAAACCATAATCCGTTGAAGGCTACTTTATTTTTTATAATTTTAAAAATTAAATATAATTTTTTAACCATATGATCTGTAAATCATAACATCAAAGAAAAAGTTGACCTTAAATTTTCCCAAATAAATTAGAAGTATATCTATATATAGGGCTGCTAATAGTAAGTACTACAAGCTTATAATAACTACACGCAAGGTTGAAAATGACTATATAGATCTTGGTTGAAAAAAAAGAAAAGCACTATACATCATGTGAATTGACTAACTCAAAAATGTCCAATTAGGGTCTCTTTTTTCCAGTACCCCACGAAATTGAAAATGGCTATTTTTCTTTTTTTATTTGTCTTATCTAATTTTCATGTATTTATATCTTATTAAAATATAGTTATTTGCAATCGTTTATTAAGATCATAATAAAGGAGATGACACATAATGTTATATCATAAAGTATTTAAGAGTTTATGCAATTTCAACCATTGATTTTTAAAATTAATGAAAATTGAAAAGGGGAAAAAAAAAAGGAAAAAACCAAGAGATCCAACTATGGAGATGGGGAGAGCTGAAAAAGATGAAAACAATAAATGTGAGGGGCGATATATGAGAAAGCATGAAAGGAATGCAACGAGGAGAAGTAGGAATATGAACATGATGTATTATGAGTGGTCCATGAAGGGAAAAACATAAAACCCCCCATCTAACTTATTCGTTGGATTATTGTTTTTCCATATTGCATATGGGCAAGCTAGCAAAGCAATGCATGCACAAGCCAACGAAGCATGAGTAAATGTACGTTCCTACATGCTACATCGGGCTCCATCTAATCTCTTGAACTTGGAAAATTGCCTATATCTATAAATTAAGAAATGGGGTTTTGCAAATTGGGTTGTCAATGTTAGGGAAGGGGTGTGTAGACAATTTTTTTTTCAATAATAACATGTCATATGTAAGGATGACTAGTTATTAAATACTCCCGTTTATCTTTTTAAAAAACTTTTGTATATGAATTGAACATTTTCGATCAATTACATATATCATATCGAACTGACATATGTTTGGTTTTTAATACATGAAGGAAATTTTTTTTGGAAAAAACAAAAGAACATTTTCATTAACTAAAGTATAGAAATATATTTTTTTTAAGAATATCTTAAAAATATTGGCCATTTTCATCTTTTCGATTTTTCAGACGTTATCGTATATTAAAATTTTATGAATAATTCCTGTGCTATGCGAGGCAAGTATTATTACAACCTTTATTGTGTCTTCCGTGGAGGTTCATAACTGCCACATGTTAGAATAAGACATTTTCTTCATTGTGTAGCGAAAACAATAAGGACCATGGCAACATTTTTACCTCTTACCTTTCAGGTTTGGGACTATGGGATTTTAAGCTTTCAACAGCTTTTATCATCGCATTTATGTTATACCAAAATCCAGAAGGCTTTCAACAAAAGTAGCCAATAGCATTTATATGCTAAATTTCCAATATCCATGGAATTATATGAAGTAAGTAGGATGTGATTAGTTATGGCACCGGTGGGTTTGCCCTGTATCCGACACCAACACCAACATGACACGCTCGGTTCAAGATCTAAGTCTACCCCCAAGGTAATGGGTCTAGATTTGGTGTATGATGAATTGACACACAGTTTTGCCCTTAAAACTCATGAATCTGGCGAGTCACAATGGGTCTCACACGATAAAGTAAAATCCAATAGAAGGTTGAACAAAAAACCTAGAAAAAAAGAAGATAAAATAGAGCATGCGGGGTCGGCATAGGTACTTGTACTTGAGCCATGACTTGGCCTTTTAAGATATTGGCAGTACTTGAAACTGTGACGAAACGCTAGGCACGGACGTTGATTTTCCCCTTTTTCCAATATGAAACCTAGAGATCGGATAGATTCATTTTGTTAAATTGTCCCGGCCATGTGTGCGTTATGTTTAGATGGGTGGAACTCATGTTTATGATTATTTTTAAAAAAATTATAAAACATTAATATATAACAAATTATCCAGTAATTAATATAGTATCGCATTTATTTATATAACACAACATTTTTAATCTATATCACGTGTTGGTGGTAAATAATAAACTTGATTTCCATATTGTAAGTCTTGCCTAGGCCAAAGGACCCGCAAAGAGTTTAGAAGCCTATAAGTTTGACTAGCCTACTACAAGTCCACCCTAATCATGACCTCAACCTCCTTTCCCTAGGTCACAACTCTTCAAGTGGAGACTTGCACCCCCACACTTAAGACAACCCCTTGCCTCAGGCAAGTTAGCTATAGACCTAAGGTCCATCCTAATAGAAAAGATTCTATGGACCCTCCCCACTAGGTATTAGGTACGGGTAAGCAGTTTATATCTGATCATCATACACTCTTCTAAGATATTCATTTCGTTTACCGGGTAACCTACGGACTGATTTAAGCATCAAAGTGACTGCGCCAAAAAATTCCTCGACGCATTATTGATCATTTGTGTTTTCAAGGCACAAACTTTACCTACGGAATCAACATTTGCAATAACACATAATGGTACTAGTAAAAAAGTGGGTATTGGATTTAATACATACAATACTATTTTCAATCTGTGTCTTATATACTAAATGCAATATAACAATTAATACATTGCCATATCACATTAATGTAGATTGTATATAATAAATGCAATACAAGAATAATATTTATGTAATTTTTTTCTCTAATTCTTATTTGTGTAATTTTTTTCTAACACATCGATAAACGAGAAATTATCTTTGTTTACACATGATGAAAATCAACATAATATGATTTTGCTCCCCTTTTCCCTTGACTTTCTTAGTTATAGGTTATATTGTCCCATACCAATGTGTGCTATTCTTCATGGCAACGGAAGTAGAAGCACACTAATATGACAACTTCATCTAAATTATTATCTAATCAAAGCATAAATATTGGCACCTTAGATGTGTCGGTCTAAGACTTCAAGCATTAGATTGCTTGATTCAATTTAGGACATTCCGTCTTACAATGTGTTTAATGTAGGGAGAAATGATTGGGAGAGGAGACAATAAGGGTTAAATTTGATCTCTTATTTGTTTTGACAAAGAAAGGCAAATGAAAGGAAAATAAATGTAATATTATATGTGAGTCCCACTATTTTTTTTTCGTCTTCCCAAAATGGAGAGGATAAGGAAGGAAAAAGGAAATTTTTTTGAAATTATCTTTATACTATTATTTTTAGAGTTACTTGTTATTTTTTAAAAGCATACAAGTAATTTAACATTATATCTTATTATTATCTTTTTTATAATAATTAAAATTCCATCAAGTTTTCTTTCTTTTATTATCCAAACACATGAAAAGGATTCAAATTCTCAATTAATTCATTTCCTCCTCCATTTCCTTTTCTTTCATAATATTTTACCCCTGATTCATTTCTCACACCAAACAAAGTGTTATTAGTAAATTTTGAGGTGATTAATCCTTATACATATTACATCCCTTATTTGGTATACCACTTCTATTGATAATAATCTATAGTGAAAAAAATGGAAAGAAAAAAAAACAAAAAGAAAGATAAATAAGTATTATTATTATTATTATTATTATTATTATTATTATTATTATTATTATTATTATTATTATTTAGGCCTGTTTCGAAGTGTGTAGTCCCCTAGATTTATTTCCAAAGAGTTGATGTGCAATTGAATTGTATTAATTAAGTGTAGATTCATTTTTTTAAAATGCTTAAGGAAATTTACACCAACTACATTGTCATTTATATTTTATTTAATTGTCTGTTGTTACCTAATGTGAAAATACAATTTTCCCATTTCAAAATTCCCCTCGAGTCAAATTAGTTTGGCTAATTGTGACTTGTTTTCTCATTATCAAGGGCTTCTTTTCAATTCCCTTTTGTTAAGTTAGTTTCGTTGTTATTGGGTTAGCTTTTTTTAGACATTTTTTTTTATTTGGGATTGTGCCACAAGGCAATGGACTCGATATTAGTTGTTGGAATTGTGTGTGCCGCTAGATTTATATTTAAGGAGTTGATGTGGAATTGGTTGTATTAGTTGAGGGTAACTTTTGTGTCTAAAATAATACTACTTGTTCTAAGGGTGTGAAACCCTAAATTTATGTTGAGGGAGTTGATATATTAAAGGCATGGAGAGTGTCTATACTATTCTTTTTTGGCAATTTGGTGCTTAATGATTGATTTTTAGCAAAAAAAGTACTCGTACTTTAAACCGAGAGCACTTCTATGATCTTGTTGACATGACCGTCCGGTTAACCATCAAACCATTAAAATAAATATAGCAATTAGAATATTAACTATTTTAATGCTTTTAGATAGTAACAAGATCGGTCCCATTAAAATTAATGACACAACCATAGAATTTCTCTTAAACTGATGGCAATTTAGTGCCTAAAATTTGATTTTTTGGCAACAGAGTAAGATAACGAAGGCACTAAAATGCTATCGGTTTAAAACTATGGGTACTTTTTGCCTGAAATTAAACATTGAGTATTAAATTACCAAAAAATGATAGTACAAGCACTCCCTATGCCTTTATCCCGTAGTCAAGATTAATTGTATTATTGTTTATGTTTTAATTACTTTGTCTCTTAAAATCAAATTTGTAACTAGAATTTTTCCATTTTCCATGAAGGCTGATAGGCATAATTTATCATCATTTTAATTGACAAATTGGGTCTATTTTATAATATATTGATGGGATTCTTAACAGATAAGGTACTTAATTGATATATATATATATTTCAGGTCAATTTTGAACACAATTATAATATAAGGAAGAAATATGTGGAGAATCCAATCAAAATTCAAGCAAAGCAACAAGGAACACAAAAGGAGTTAGATGTACGGCCGTACAAGTATAAAAATGAAGAAACTACAAGGCAGTGGCTGTGGTACGGGTCTTGTACGCCCGTACACGAAGTGATTTTGAAGCAAAATAAAGGGGATTCAACTTGTACGCCCGTACATGAAGTGATGAAGAAGGGAAATGAAGGAGATTTATTCTTGTACGCCCGTACACGCTTGAAGAATGATTCCAGTATTTAGTACTCCCTTTTGTACGACCGTACAAGATGCATATTGCAAAGAAATGAGTATTGTACGGTCGTGACTTTCAGAAATGGGTCATTATCTTCTTCTTGAAACAGTATGACTGTTTAATACGTAGTTTGTTTTAGTAAAAGGTCGTGTTTTTAAACACCACACCCATAGAATATAAAGTGGGGGATTCATTCTGAAGATATATCATATCATATACATCAGAAACATTTTAGAAGAAGAAAGTCGGGGAGAGAAAGTGGAAATATAGTGGGATTCCAAGAAGAACTCGAGAGAGATATTGGATCCAAGTGCCCGTGTGTATACAAACATCTTCATTATTATAATTCAAAGGGGTTTTTCATTTCTTTCCTGATCTATTTCTTATTGTATGTGCATTCCATTATTTATGTTTTGTTCCAATTTGGTGTTCGTATCCCAGCATGCATGAATAGTGATTAGGGTGTTACGAAGTCATATTAACATGAATTGCATATGTATTTGTTATTGATCTTTTTAATTACGAATTTCTAGTGATGGGTCTTCAATAAAGTTAGGAAATTGTAGTGCACGACATGATCCTACATCAGATCTCGATGGAAAATGTTGAGAAACAATTCCATCGAGTAGATCTAAATCACTAGAACAGATTACCCTGGTAATAGAGATATTATTAGGAAATTTGCTGCATGTTTAAGGAGATTTTAGGATAATTAGAATAATCTAAATGCAATTCTGCTTTGTCCATCTATTTAAGAGAGATTTTAATAGACGCAAACGGAATTAGAATTGGTTTATTATGAGAATAAGAACCATGAATTGAGAATCTCTGCAGATAAGTACTTAAAAAGGATAATTAGTATTGAAATTCATGTTGATATGATGGAGTAACCCTGCTTTATTGTGAATCAAATTATACTAAAGTTGTGTTTTGCATAGTAATTTAGTAAATCTATATAATTAATATAGTTTAATTGTTAATCATAGATTAAATTTAGATAATCCAATCAAACTCGACTACTAGATAATAATAAGAGGGCGAGTAATAGTACTTGTCAGGACCCGAGGAATACGACCCATAAGCCATTCCTATACTACAATTGATAGGTGCACTTGCCTATTGTTGATCTGATATTAGGAAAGGATTATGGAATTAATTGTTAAACTCAGATGAACACATCAAGTTTTTGGCGCCGTTGCCGGGGATTTAAAATTGACAATATTAGGAAAACCCAATCGTTATTAATCTAGTTTCTTTTAATTCTGTTTATATTATTCATTTCAACTTTGATTGATCTTTGATTACAGGTGTATGACCCGCAGCAGAAAAATCAAGCTTTTTGATTTTGACCCAGAACCTGAGCGAACATTTCGTCAAGGATTAAGAAGAACCAGAGAGATTATCCAAAACTCTCCTACTATAGTGCAAAGAGCAAGACCACTATCATTAAATATGAATAGAGATAATGAGAATTAAACCCACGAGGGGTTGGTGAAGTTGAGAATCCTGGGGGTAATGTAAATCAAGCCGGTGGAAATATAAATGATCCCATTAGAGATGTTGGAAATGAAGTTCATAGACCTATGTGGGATATGTTTATGCCCACAATCGATGGAGTTGCTCCATCCATTCAGTATCCTCCAATTCATGCAAATAATTTTGAGTTGAAGCCTGCTTTGATTCAGATGGTACAAGTTAATCAATTTGGGGGAGGAGCTTCAGAAGACCCGCATGCTCATTTGAAGAATTTCTTGCAAATATGTGCTACTATAAAGGCCAATGGAACACCAAATGAATCAATACGCCTATTATTGTTTCCCTTTTCACTAGGGACAAGGCGAAGTTGGTTGGAGTCATTGCCTCCTCATTCATTAACGAGTTGGAATCAAGTGGCTCAGAGGTTTTTAGAGAAATTTTTCCCACCTAATAAGACGATTCAATTAAGAAATGAGATATTTTCCTTCCGTCAGTATGAAGGAGAATCACTTTATGAGTCGTGGGAAAGGTTTAAAGAATTCTTCGTCGGTGCCCTCACCATGGATTTCATTGCACGATCTGGTCAGGATATTTTATACATCATTAGGAGACCAAAAGAAAATGATCGATTCAGTAGCTGGTGGGAGTTTGATGAAGAAAAGTGCTCCTGAGGCTTATGATTTAATCGAAGAATTGGCAAGGAATACATTCAGTTGGCATAGTGAACGGAACAATCTTCGACCCGTCGCTGCAATGTATGAGTCCGAGTCAGTTTCTCAACTAAGGCACAAGTGGCATCACTTACATCTCAGATGAGTAAAATGAAAGCAAGCATGGAAGCTTTACCTCAAAGTGATTCTTTTGTGAGTTCAATGGAAGATTTTCATGCTTCTGAAGAAGGTTCAAGTATTGAAGATCTGAACTTTATTAATAGAACAAATAGAGAAGCCGGGAATTATAATCCTTATAGTAATACTTATAATCCCGGTTGGAGGAATCATCCTAACTTCTCATGGAGAGATCAGAATGCACAAATCAAACTTTTCATCTGGATTTCAGAAGCCACAACCACAGCAATTACAAGCACCACAGCAACGTCTTGCGTTACCACCACCTGAAAAGAAGACTAATGTTGATGATGCTTTGACACAGTTTATTCAAGTTTCTGATGCACGCCATCGGAATCATGAGGCCTCTATTCATAACTTAGAACAACAGATTGGTCAACTGGCTAAATTAATGTCGGACAGAACTCCAGGATCATTGCCGGGTAACACTGAGCAAAATCCTAAGGAGCAAGTTAAGGTTGTGACACTTAGAAGTGGTAAGGAATTACAGGGTTCAGCAAGGAATCAAGAGAGTGAAAAAAGTTGGTTTAGAAAGTGGGGAACAAGTGAATGAAAAAGAAGAATTAATAGAGAGGAGTTTACCTACTGAAAAACCAAAGGAATTTCAGCCAAAATTACCTTACCCATCTAGATTTAGGAAGGATAAGGATGATGAACAATACAAAAAGTTCTTGGAACTTTTTAAACAGTTGCACATTAACCTTCCACTAGTAGAAGCTTTAGGACAAATGCCTAAGTATGCTAAATTCCTCAAAGAACTCTATCTAACAAAAGGAAGTTGAAGAACTATCTACTGTCACCTTAGGTGGAGAGTGTTCTGCTGTTATTTTAAACAAATTGCCTAGGAAACTAAAGGATCCGGGTAGTTTTACTATTCCTTGTTTGATAGGAAATTTACCGGTTGAAAGGCATTAGCAGATCTTGGGGCTAGTATAAATCTCATGCCCTATAGCATGTTTAAAAGATTAAATCTAGGCGAACCCAAGAGTACTAGAATGAGTATACAACTTGCTGATAGATCTATGAGATTTCCTAAGGGAGTAGTGGAAGATGTTTTGGTTAAAATTCACGATTTTATTTTTCCTGCAGATTTTGTAGTTCTGGACATGGATGAAGATATAGAAGTCCCACTTATATTGGAGATTCTTAGCAACAGCTGGTGCTGTTATCGACGTCAAAGATGGGAAATTAGTTCTTCGGGTTGGAAGCGAAGAGATGGTCATCCGAATGCCAGATGTTTTCAGAAAACTATGAATGGTGATGATACTTGCTTTGCAATTGATTCTTTTGAACTAACCGTTTCTGATTTTCTGCAAGATTCTTTGAGTACAGATTCCTTGGAGTTGTGTTTGTCAAAAGGAAGTGAAATTAATGCAATTGATGGAGTAGAAGAGATTATTGCTCAATTGGAACGCTGATGAACAAAAGAAGAATTTGGAGTTGAGGAAATCTACCGAGACCATATAGATAGGTTAAAACCTTCAGTAGAAGACCCCCCTGAATTGGAATTAAAGCAATTACCTTCATATTTGGAGTATGCCTTTTTGGCAAATGACTCTAAGTTACCGGTGATTATATCTTCGGAACTTGATTCATGCCAAAAGGAGAAACTAATTTCTGTGCTCAAAGAGCACAAGAAGGCAATAGCATGGAAGATTTCTGATATAAAAGGAATCAGTCCCTCCTTTTGCACTCATAAGATCTCAATGGAAGAAGGATTTAAGTCAGTGGTGCAACCTCAAAGAAGGCTAAACCCAAATATGAAAGAAGTAGTTAAGAAAGAAGTGGTCAAATTATTGGATTCGGGACTTATATACCCAATTTCGGATAGCCCATGGGTAAGTCCGGTTCAAGTGGTCCCAAAGAAAGGAGGCATGACGGTTGTGCCCAATGAGAAAAATGAGCTTATTCCAATGCGTACCGTGACTGGATGGAGGGTATGTATTGATTATAGGAAGCTCAATGATGCTACTCGAAGGACCATTTTCCATTACCCTTTATTGACCAAATGTTAGAAAGACTTGCAGGTCATGATTTTTATTGTTTTTTGGATGGAATGTCAGGATATTTTCAGATTCCTATTGCACCGGAAGATCAGGAAAAGACCACATTTACTTGCCCCTATGGTACATTTGCTTATCGTAGAATGCCATTCGGGTTATGTAATGCACCTGCGACCTTTCAAAGGTGTATGTTAGCAATATTTGGGGATTTAGTGGAGGATGTGATGGAGGTATTTATGGATGACTTTTCGTATTTGGAGATTCATTCGAAAAATGTTTGCTGAATTTGAAGAGGGTTTTGATGAGATGTGAGGAAACCAACCTTGTGTTAAATTGGGAAAAGTGCCATTTCATGGTACAACAAGGAATAGTGTTGGGTCACAAAGTGTCAAAGAAAGGGATAGAAGTGGATGTAGCAAAAGTGGAGGCAATTTCCAAATTGCCACCACCAAATTCTGTCAAGGCAATAAGAAGCTTCTTGGTCATGCAGGTTTTTATAGAAGGTTTATTAAAGATTTTTCGAACATTGCAAGACCAATGACAAAGTTGTTAGAGAAAGATATTACATTTAATTTTGATGAGAAATGTATGGAAGCTTTTAATTTTCTGAAGGAGAAGTTGACTAGTGCCCCTATAATGGTAGCTCCAGATTGGAATTTACCATTTGAACTTATGTGTGATGCAAGTGATTCCGCAATAGGGGCTGTTTTAGGTCAAAGAAAGGAGAAGCACTTCCAGCCAATTACTATGCAAGTAAAACTCTTACTCCTACACAAGAGAACTATACCACAACAGAAAAAGAATTGCTTGCTATAGTATTTGCCTTTGACAAATTTAGATCATATCTCATCTTATCAAAAGTAGTGGTATATACTGACCACTCAGCTTTGAAATACCTTCTATCCAAACCGGATGCTAAACCAAGACTAATAAGATGGGTATTGTTGTTACAAGAGTTTGATTTAGAAATCCGTGATAAAAAAGGAGCAGAAAATTTAGCAGCGGATCATCTTTCTAGGTTAGATAACCCATATTTGGAAGATTTGAAGGAGGAAGAGATTAATGATAAATTTCCAGAAGAAAATCTTTTTACTGTACAAGATCAAGAAATTCCATGGTTTGCTGATATAGCGAACTATTTGGTTGGAAAAGTCCTTCCACAAGATTTGGATCACTACCAAAAGAAAAAGTTCTTTTCTGAGTTAAAATATTATTTTTGGGAAGATCCCTATCTCTTTAAGATATGTGCAGATCAAATTATTAGGCGTTGTGTATCACATGAAGAAGGGCAACAAATTCTATACCATTGTCATAGTGGTCCCACTGGAGGCCATTATAGTGCCAATAGGACAGCACATAAAGTCTTAGAAGCAGGGTTTTATTGGCCTCATATTTTTAGAGATGCTAATTCTTTTGTGTTTTCATGTGATAGGTGTCAAAGGACTGGGAATATTTCAAGAAGAGATGAGATGCCCCAAAATTATATCTTAGAGTGTGAAGTCTTTGATGTTTGGGGGATCGACTTCATGGGACCATTTCCTAATTCCTATGGTAACAGGTATATCCTTGTTTCAGTAGATTATGTTTCTAAATGGGTTGAGGCTCAAGCTTTACCTACTAATGATGCTCGGGTAGTCTAAAATTTTTAAAGAAACTATTTCAAGGTTTGGAGCACCTAAAGCATTAATTAGTGACAGAGGAACTCATTTTTGCAATAGTCAGATTGAGAAAGTGTTGAAAAGATATGGAGTTCATCACAGGTTAGCCACCCCTTATCATCCTCAATCTAGTGGCCAGGTTGAAGTTTCCAATAGGGAATTGAAAAGAATATTAGAGAAGACAGTGGTTCATAATCGTAAGGATTGGGCTGAGAAGTTAGATGATGCTTGTGGGCATATCGAACAGCCTATAAGACACCTTTAGGAACCACTCCCTATAGGTTAGTATATGGTAAAGCATGTCACTTGCCTGTAGAAATTGAACATAAAGCCTATTGGGCAATTAGACTGCGAATATGGACCTAGAGGCTGCTGGTAAGAATAGGAAATTCCAACTAAATGAACTAGAGGAGTGGAGATTGTTAGCCTATGAGAACAATAGATTAAATAAGGAAAGAATGAAGAAATTACATGATTCTCATATTAAGTACCCTAAACAGTTTAAGGAAGGGGACTTGGTGCTATTGTACAATTCTAGATTAAGATTATTTCCAGGTAAGCTTAGATCTAGATGGTCTGGCCCTTTCACTGTGACAAGGATTTTCCCATATGGAACAGTAGAAGTTACACACCCGAGAAAGGAACCTTTAAGGTCAATGGTCAAAGATTAAAAATTTATCATGAAAAAGTTGAAATGGATGAAGGCAGGGAGGAGTTAAGGCTTCTCCAAATAGAAAATGTTTGTGAAAGAATTGACAATTGTCAAGCTAGAGACAATAAACTAGCATGTATTGTTATTGTTATATAAATATTACACTAAGTTCTATATATCTCTTTATATGTTTGTTTAATAAATTTTCTATGTATTTATGTGTGTGACTTATATATATATATATATATATATATATAAATGATGTATATTTATGATATATAAGTATATGTGAAAAAAAAAAGAGGAGGAAATCACGCTGCTATGTACGGGCGTACATTATAATCAGGGAAGGTTCAAGAGCAACAGAAGCCAGTACGCCCCTATGTACGGGCGCGATTTTATACAGCTTTTCCAAAATGAAACCCGAGGTCAGCACGCCCCTATGTACGGGCGTACATCATACAACATGAAGAATGAGCCATTCCAGAGTCTACCACGGGGTTCTGTACGGGCGTACATCATGAAATGTGATGAATTTGTTTTTATTTCCAAGCCACTACGGCCATGTGTACGGGGGTACACAAGCAAGCAAGGGACACTTCACTACACCAGAATCCAGCACGCCTTCTTGTACGGCCGTGCAACACTACAGTTAGCTAAGTTTGTTCAATTTGTACGGCCGTACTTCCAGGTATGGCTCCAAAGAAAAGTAACCCTAGACCATCACAAAAGACTACTCAACAACCCAAGCGGCCTCGAATGAAATATGCAAAGAATGCCGGCTCCTCTAGTACTTCTGTTCCAGTCCTTCCAGGATTAAAAGTTGAACACCAGCCGGCTTATCAACAATTTCATCAGAAAAAGGTGATTAAACCCAATGGGATTTTAGATTGGGATGTATTGAAAGAATATGGGTTGGTGCCGGCAATGAGACGATTGCTACAAGATCCCGCTTGGTTGAGACTTTTTAGTCTTCAAGAAACGGCTTATAAGGTTACAACCTTAGCTTTCCTTGCATCCTTTTCTATAGAGAAGCGGAATATAGGTAGAATGTTGAAATTTAAGGTGAATTTTTATGCATTTGGAGCATATCACTCAATTTCAATGAGGAAATTCATAAAAGCTACGGGTCTCTATACGAAGGAAGAGATGAATGACCCAGAGTTTAATTCGTTGCCTATATTGATGCCTTCGGGAGTTACAATTGAAGAAGTTTGGCGGTCAATTTCTAGAGAGAAAGTTTTTAGACCAAGCCGAACCAAGGCATCCACTATGCTTTGGACAAGCCACCGGGTGTTCCATTACATTTTGGCCAAGACACTAAACTCTAAGATGGACACTGCGGGTACGGTTACAAAGGAAGATATCTTGCCTTTGACGAGTGCTATTCGGTCTTACAAGGTCAATGTTGGAGTGTTAGTAGCATATGCGATCAAACGCCAAGCCGGGTCGAAGATGAATGGCATATACGTGGGTCAAATGATCACCCGTGTTTTGAAGAATTTGAAGCTTTGGCCCAACAGTTCTTCTCAAAAACCAAGAGACGGAGTGGCACAATCCAAGGGGATCACACATGCTCCATTTCAGCAATGAGGAACTGCTAAGGTTGATGATCCTTATTTTGATGCTGAGGCACCCGGAGCTCAGCCACAGTTAGCATCCCACTCGAGTTTCTCAATCGGGAATTTAGCACATTTGGAGGCGGATGTGGCAGTTATCAAGGCCGATGTAGCGGAAATTAAAAAGAACCAAAATATTATCATAAATTTGCTAACAAAATTGGCCGAACATGCAGGATTAGCGATCTCCTCTTGTTTTAGCGGGGCCTCCAGACCTGAGCAACCGAGTGAGGACCTCCCAAGCTCTAGTGCACCACCGATATCCCAAGAAGATATTCCTCCTATCACTGAGCAAGTGGATCCACTAGCGGATTTGGATTTAGAGGCTCTGAAAGTAGGGGAGATCTATGAAAGTTCTGAGGCAGAACCGTCTGGTGATGAGGAGATGAAGGAAGAAGGTGAAGAAGAAGGTGAAACTGAAGGAAGTGATTCGTCGGATGATGAAGAGGAAGAGGATGTCCAAATACATTTCTGATTTTTATTTCATTTTCCAGGACCTAATGACTTATGTTATTCCTAGTTTTTCCTTTTAATTTTATGCATTCATCTGTGTTTAATGCTTTTGTTTGTTTTGCTTAATGTTGTATTGATGGCACAATCTTTCATTTTGATCATGGTTTTGGATGATGTACATGCTGGAATTCCATGAAAGTAAAGACAGTTTCGGAAACAAATCGACCTACAAAACTCAGGGGAGTTCACTTCTCATTGTTACTTTGTTTTTCTTTCCTTTTATCCTAGTTGAGACATTGAGGACAATGTCTCTAATAAGTGTGGGGAAGGGAGCATGCAAGCATGCTAAATGAAGTATTTGTCTTAAATGATGATAATGAATGCTTGTTAAGACTTATCTCTACACTTAAGTAATAAAAGCTGTTTTGTTGTGGTGTTGATGATTTCAAAAGTGCTGGAATAATGAAGATCTTAGAAGCTAAAGATGCAATTGTTTCTAAGGTTATAGTAGCAATGTGAAATCATAATGAGGCAGTCTTACTCATGCTTTAATTTAGAATTTTACATCTAAATAACATATGACTACAAGTGTATTATCAATAATTATTACTACCACTAAGTAGCATGTAGAGAATAATGAAATGAATTACCATTAGTGTACAGTTCAAATGATACTTCTCACTTGATGATTTCTCCAATTTTATTAATTTTCTCTCCTTTTAAAAAAAAAATGAAAGAAAGATTGAAGTGATTGAGGTTCGATGGGGTCCCTTTAAAACCTAGTCACCTAAGGTCGTCCGGCCTGGATTGATTGACCAAGGATGTCACTTCAACGTCAATAAATCTTATAACTCAGATAAGTAAGTCCAAGGGATGCCCTTTTTAAGGGAATAACATCTGTTAACCTGAGTGACGAGCTCGGGATTATCGACTGAAAGTCTGCTACATGGGTTATAGGATATATTTATATTCATAAAAAAAAAAAAATCAATCATAAATTAAAGGAGAGTAAAGTATATATAAAGGAGAGAAATTCAGGGGATTGGTTGATGTCTATGCTGTCACTAAGGGAGTAAACTCAATGATTGGTGGTAGTATCTACTTTGGAAACTAATGATATAAGAGATGAAATATTTGAATTAGTAATTGTGGTAATGTGTTTATTTTGATGTTAAAAATCTAACTTAAATAATGAGAGTAAAGACTGACTCATTATGATTAGCTTTGAAACTCTAGCCTAAGGAATAAAATACTTAAGAATAGATAGAATGAAATCCTTTAATCCCAACATTGGAATAGTAACACCATGAGTATTATTATATAGTTTTCATTGTTTTTATCAGCTTCTTGCTTGAGGACAAGCAAGGCTTAAGTGTGGGGATATTTGATAGGCATAATTTCATCATTTTAATTGACAAATTGGGTCTATTTTATAATATATTGATGGGATTCTTAACAGATAAGGTACTTAATTGATATATATATATATATATTTCAGGTCAATTTTGAACACAATTATAATATAAGGAAGAAATATGTGGAGAATCCAATCAAAATTCAAGCAAAGCAACAAGGAACACAAAAGGAGTTAGATGTACGGCCGTACAAGTATAAAATGAAGAAACTACAAGGCAGTGGCTGGTACAGGGTCTTGTACGCCCGTACACGAAGTGATTTTGAAGCAAAACAAAGGGATTCAACTCGTACGCCCGTACATGAAGTGATGAAGAAGGGAAATGAAGGAGATTTATTCTTGCACGCCCGTACACGCTTGAAGAATGATTCCAGTATTTAGTACTCCCTTTTGTACGACCGTACAAGATGCATATTTGCAAAGAAAATGAGTATTGTACGGTCGTGACTTTTAGAAATGGGTCATTATCTTCTTCTTGAAACAGTATGACTGTTTAATACGTAGTTTGTTTTAGTAAAAGGTCGTGTTTTTAAACACCACACCCATAGAATATAAAGTGGGGGATTCATTCTGAAGATCATATCATATCATATACATCAGAAACATTTTAGAAGAAGAAAGTCGGGGAGAGAAAGTGGAAATATAGTGGCCAAGAAGAACTCGAGAGAGATATTGGATCCAAGTGCCCGTGTGTATACAAACATCTTCATTATTATAATTCAAAGGGGTTTTTCATTTCTTTCCTGATCTTATTCTTATTGTATGTGCATTCCATTATCGTTATGTTTTGTTCCAAGTTGGTGTTCGTATCCCAGCATGCATGAATAGTAATTAGGGTGTTACGAAGTCATATTAACATGAATTGCATATGTATTTGTTATTGATCTTTTTAAGTACGAATTTCTAGTGATGGGTCTTCAATAAAGTTAGGAAATTGTAGTGCACGACATGATCCTACATCAGATCTCGATGGAAAATGTTGAGAAACAATTCCATCGAGTAGATCTAAATCACTAGAACAGATTACTCCTGGTAATAGAGATATTATTAGGAAATTTGCTGCATGTTTAAGGAGATTTTAGGATAATTAGAATAATCTAAATGCAATTCTGCTTTGTCCATCTATTTAAGAGAGATTTTAATAGACGCAAACGTAATTAGAATTGGTTTATTATGAGAATAAGAACCATGAATTGAGAATCTCTGTAGATAAGTACTTAAAAAGGATAATTAGTATTGAAATTCATGTTGATATGATGGAGTAACCCTGCTTTATTGTGAATCAAATTATACTAAAGTTGTGTTTTGCATAGTAATTTAGTAAACCTATATAATTAATATAGTTTAATTGTTAATCATAGATTAAATTTAGATAATCCAATCAAACTCAACTACTAGATAATAATAAGAGGGCGAGTAATAGTACTTGTCAGGACCCCGAGGAATATGACCCATAAGCCATTCCTATACTACAATTGATAGGTGCACTTGCCTATTGTTGATCTGATATTAGGAAAGGATTATTGGAAATTAATTGTTAAACTCAGATCTGAACACACCAAAGGCCAACATGCAATATATTTGAGTCAAAATATTCAAGGTATAATTAATTATAAAAAAGTGGGACATTTAAATTGAGTTTTTTATCAAAGTAATTTCAAAGTCAAATTAGGAAATATATTATGTATGTTTAATTAAAGGAAATATTGTAGTGCAGATCAAATTGTAATAGCTTGGCATATAATAGAAACAAGAATTGTCATAGTAAACTTTTGTTGCAATACTTACATGTCAAAAGGCTATTATGGCAACAAGCTTACTAAAGTATAAGCTCTTGTAGTCATGGTTGCAATAGGTTAAACTCTTATATCATTTTTGGTTGATGGAGAATTGAGACTCTATTAAGTCTTTATTTCTTATTAAATGGATGTCCTTGCACTTTGCGTCTTACCAAGAAATAATCATAATCATGTAAAATGGAGAATAATATTTCCTATATAGAAAGGAACTAATAGACTTATAGTAATTTCACACTTCTATGCTAATTTCATTTTTAAAATAATGTTATTATAAATAGCTATTAATAGGATATTTAGTTGGTAGAATTGTTAGTTTTATAAGCTCTTCAAACTTTATCGTTCAAAATCATTCTACCAAGCAAACAAAAAAAAAAAATCTTTTCTATCCTTCTATAAACAACCATCCAAACCTAATTCTATTATCATAGAAATGAAATTCTAATCCAACTCTATTTCTGCCTTATTTTTTAACGCTAACCAAATGTGACATCAATACATTAAGGTTATTGCGGCAAAAGGTTCCTTGCAAGGGGAGGGGGGAAAAAAGGCCTCTTTCATATTTTTTTCTAAGCATTTTCAATTGTCTTTTTACCCTTCTATATAGTAGCCGTATAGATTTTGTATTTGATCTACATCCATTTAAAATTTGATGTTTGAAAACTATCTTATCTATATTTTATTTGTTTCTTTATTATTATGATGAAGATTGTAATGATTCGCCCCCAAATTGCCTTTAGGCCATCGAGCTTAGCGGCATCGCACACAATCAAGTATTGTTCATCCTATGCCCGTGATCACCCTAGCTGTAGCCATCGTGGTTGGAACTTGGGACATGGGGCTTTTGTTTTCCTTAAAGGTAACACCTCTCAGCAATTAAGCTGCATAGTTAACGCAAACAAAAACCCCATGCTCCAAGTTCGAATCGCGATGGCTACACCTAAGGTGGTCACGGGCATAGGGGGAACAGTACCCTATTGTGTGCAATGCCGCTAAGTCCGACGGCCTGAGGGTAATCTGGGAGCGGATCGTTACAAAGATGGTAATGAAGACATGAAAATGAGATATGAAATTTCATGTACTTCTAAAATAAAATTTTTTAAATTATATATTTTATATACTGCAAAAGAAAATTTTAATTGGTATTTTTCAAGTATATATTAGGTATTCAATTTTAAAAGAATGGTATATATGTACTTCTAATTTTATCATTTTAGTATATTTTTCTTGATAAATACTTATTGTATATTTTTCTTAACAAACATACAATTTGTGTTGTTAAAAAGATACTAAATGGATGAAAAAGATTAAACTAAATTGACCTACAATAAGGTAATGTATTCAAGAAGGAGCTAAGATGAAATGTACATACATGTATATGTAATATGAGTGAAAGTACAAAAGAATAAAACTCATGTTATGTGATTATAAATAATAAAGCAGGGACATAGCTGGAATAGTCCCATGCATGTCATATGTATCTTGTTCTTCACATAACCTTAGAGAAGTGATGGAGGCATGACACGTAGCAAGATAATTTAAAAAGAATTATAGGTAGGTAAAATAGACAATCTTGGAGACTCTAACGCATAAGTGATCAATAAGGGAGTCTGAGCCTAGACCTTATAATTCTTTAGCACATAAGATTACCCCGTTGGTGGGAATTTAGCCAAAAGAGGTGGTTTTTTCTCGCCTTAATAGAGCAAAAAATCGCCTCTTTGATCCTAGTGAGACAAGTAATTTGCCTATCCGAAATCTCCTCTTTTTGTTTTGCTATATTATGACAAAGAGGTGCGAGTTTCGTATTTAAATAGAATAAGAGGCTAGCCTCATCTCTTTGCCCAAGTAGACATGCCATGCACACAAAGAGTCAAAACCCACCTCTTATCTTAGTTAAAGGTGAGACTTGCCTCTTTAGCTGACTAAGATAAGAGATGAGACTTGCCTCTTCTTTTTCTTTTATGTGTTTGATAAGTGCTAAATGACACCTAATTTATGTATTGATTTGATGTTATACATGTGAATATTATGTAATTCATTGAAGAAAAGAATATTTATTTGATGAAAATGTTAATTTTCAGGTGAAAGAGGAGACAATGAGCTTAATGAAGATATTTGGATGAATTAAAGGAGGTTTTGATGAAGAATTGAACAATTTGAAGATTAAAACTTAGAGGACTTTCTACATAACTTGTGTAGAATAGTAGTGTAAAACACAATTTGTGACTAGAACACAACTTAAATTATATACAAAGAGCTACACAAACTGTGCAGAACACTTATGTAGGAGAAGAAACTTGGTCATGAGCCTAACAAAGGTCTGCATAGGCTCCCTACATAAGCTATGATTAGGACTATGCAGAGTCATTTTGACAAGAATTATCATAATTCATGATTTGAACTTTTAAATATTTCTTTAACTTTATACACTGATATCTCATGCAATATAGCATATATATATATATAAAATATTAGGAATTAATTTAGCGATTTCGACCTTAACTTACTTGACTAAATAACACCCAAACTCGACAAAGACAACAAATGACTAATGACTCTACTCAGCCTGACCCAACTTGACTTACAAGGACACACGATGACTCGACAACCATGACATAACACCACAACTAAACAACCGAAGGTTGTAAATCTACTATTCCATCTTTGTTTGAATATATATGATAACATGCATATAAAACATATAGCAATCGTATTCTTTTAATTATTAAGAACATTGTATTTTGTAGCTTTTATTAGCATTTTAACAAAAAACATAATTAAGATTTTGTACATCTATTTTATTAACTTTGTTTCACAAACAATTTTCACATTTTACATTTATATGTTTATCATTAAAATCTCATTTTGACAATTGATTTAGAGTTTCTATTTTGTTACTATATTACTATTAACAACTTATCTTTCAATTTTAGGAGGATTTTAAATTTGTTTTAGATAATTGATTTAGGATTTTCTATTTTGTTAATTTACTTGATTTTGAAAACGTACAATTGAACTTTTAATAGATTTGGAAATGTCAAGCCGTTATGTAAATTTTGAGTTTTCTTCTCATTTGGTTCCTTTATTTTTGTCAACATATTAACAAATATATCTTATAGAGAAAGCTCCAATTATGATCTATCATTTTTAACAAAGCAAGCACACCCAAGCATGGCACATAATCACTTAAAGTCTATTATCAATTTTTAAAGGATTTAGGGTCAAGTCCTAGTGATTTTCTATATCATTTATACTCTATTTACATTTAGCCAAATTTGAATTAAGTTTATTTACATGAAACAATCACAACATACATCCACAATTATATTACAAACAAAGTACATAATAAACATACACATATATCACACACAACACACACATATTACATAACAAATCATACATAATAAATACATACAAAATCATATAATCATTCTAGTTAAATCTAATTAAAAAAAGATAACAACACATAACACTTACAAATACACATCACATACAAGACACACATATTACATAACAAAATACTATATAAAGCATACAACATATAATACTAACAAATATATCATAAGCAAAATACATAGCAAAACATATGTATATCACACATAATCACACAACATTCACAAATATGCCATAAGATAAATCAATTTAAAAGAAAACATGTATATGCTAATAACACAAAAGATTCATACAATGTTCAATCAGATTCATTTTCAAGTATTGACAGAAATTAAATTTAGGCTAAGTTGATTTTATTTTAGCATGACCAATAAGTTTTTAATAATTATTAACTAATGATCTATTAAATATATAACAAGCCAACAAACAAGCATATCGAATTCCATGTTTTCCCCTCACTCAACTCATTAATTTTATAATGCAACCTAATTAATTATGCAAGAGCAAATGTCTGAGATAAACATTTGCTTTGATACCATTGTTTAAGGACCCAACATGTCCTATATCAAAATTCAGATATGCTAAATCCCCACCACATCTAATATCTTAGGTATTACACGCACAAGCTTCCTTATAAGATTTGTTTATCTCAAACATTGCTAACCCATTTTAACATTACGAAATCATATAATTAAATTATGAAAATAACTTTATTTAACGTTAATAAAACTAAATTTTACAAAAAACAACATTCCATTAGGTATCTCAACGTAAAATATCTATCTATGATGACAAACAAAGCTTTAAAAACTTAAATTACAAAACATAGCTTCTCAACAAAGCCTTTATAGAGAAAAAACAATTTCAAAGATAAATCCAGCTTTAAAATAAAGTGAAAACAAATACAATAATGCAATGCTCCTAAGTCCACTTCACTCTTTCTCCAAATCCTCTAGAATCGCCCAAACTCGAATCAAACATCATCATCATCAATAAAACTTGGAAAGAGAGCAATAATGAGCTAAAGCCCAGTACGACCGTAGCACAAACACGAATGAAATGACATACATGTTTAATATAATGTAGTGCAACACCAAATAACTATTATTTTTTAATTTAAATGAACAAATCAACATGGAGCACTCACACTTCGAATTATGCCTTTGGGAATCTGAGAGTCTTAAGTAACAGCAGTTATTCAGGGGGTTGATATAGGTTGCCCGATACTTATATCTCCTATATCTAACAAAAAAAAGAAAATAGTCTCATCTAAGGTTCACAACCATTACACAACTTTGCTTATCTCAGTCTATAACATCGTTTAGTTCAATCGGTCTCATAAACGTGAACTAAGCCATGTTACTTCACCCTAAGCCTAAGCAAATGTTACGTCGATACTATTTACCCCATCAACTATCCGTTGAGCCATTGATGGATAACCATTGCATCATGGTATTTATTATTGCATCATGATGGGGGTAGCCTAAGCACCTAAACTATCATGTTTGGCTCTGACAAGGTTGATGCTCTCTGGATTAGATTAAACGACATAAGCATGATCAACACTCATGAATTATTAAGCCGAGTTTTAGTTTTAATTCATTTAAAATACGTATCCTAGCATACAACACGCAAGTTACTACGTATCTAATATCACGAAATCCAATCAGAAGATAGTTTAAAAGAAACAAGAGTCCAACTCAAACATTTGTTAAAAGATTAAATTATATAAGAAATTCAATCATTTATTAACTTTCATCAAATTTTATTCCAAACATTCATTTCATAATTTTTCATTTGATCATACATGAAAATAGGAATCCCACTATGGCTGCGAAGATTGCCTCGCCAAGATACGGATAATTCTCCATTATCGGTCAAATTATTTCTTTTCTATTTGTTTATAATCATTTATTATAAATATCATTGAAACATTCACTTTCAAAACACTCATTTATCTTAGCAAAAAATATATTTGAAACAACATATTCCTCATATTATTCTTGGTTTATCCTAACTCATTGATCTAAGCTAATTATTAGCTATTAAGCCTATTTTAACTTAATCCTAGTTAAATGATTAGAACTAATCATTTAACACCATTATTAGGTCAAGTTAATTAATCTCAATTAATCTAATTCATTTTAGATCATTGAAGTTTGTTAAGCCATGTTGAACTTAAGATTATTAACTAAATTCATTTTATATCTAACTTTATGTTTAAATCAATTATTTATTAAATATATAAATTTACTAAACGCATTCTTAATTATATCATTTAACTAATTAACATATCAACCATCATTTATCATTTTCATTTTTATTTCATTTTAACTTTTATGAAGAACACGGACGGGTACATGATCGTGCACTTCCCTGTTTTCTCATACAAAAGAAACACGCCCAAACAATTCAACATGCATCTTGCTATGTTTCATTCAAAATTTTAACTCAGTGAGAAACACCGCATGATATAACAAATTGTGTTCCAATTGTGCTTCTCTTTGAGTGGAAACAAATGAGAAACATGATGTAATATATTAAGTCGTGTTAGTCCCGTGTTTCACATGTATTAAGTGCTTTTAACAAGAATCAGAGAGAAGCATAGCGTAACACAGGAGTCGTGTTCTAGCCGTGTTCTACCTAAATATTGTATAAGCGAGGAATAAAAAAAGAACATAGGGTGATACATGGGCCATGTTTCAGCCGTGCTGTTTTGGAAATATTTACACAAATGAATCAGAGAGAAACACAGTAAGATACATGAGGCTATGTTCTAGTCGTGTTTCTTCTTTGATGTGTTAAATTAAAATATTTTCAAGTAAAAACAAGGAGTACGAATTAATACAACTTCCATGTTTCCCCCGTGCTTGTTGTTTTGTTTGACATTTCGAAAACTTCACTTATTTTACTATTTAATTTACATCATATTTCAATATCTAACATCTTATAATTGATATACAAGCTTAAAATCATTATCTACAACATCTATATACATATTTTTACTTCATTTTTCGTCTCAATCCTAATTCTATCATTCATGATCATACTTAAATTTTAGCCTATAAGCTCACATGTTACAAGCTTACAAGTTTTACTTTAAATCCTACTTTATATTTAGTGTTAGTCATCGTTTATATACAGAAATAACAAATAAGCAAAGTAAACAATTATACTCATCTTTTTAGCAACCACACGCAAGATGTTCTTCTTTTCTTATTGTTGAAACTACTTCAAGCTTTTTTCCATTTATTCTTCTTTTCTAACTTTGATTCTTTTGGGTTCTTATTGAATTTCAGATTTAGGATTGTGTTTTGAAGAAAGCAAAGAGAGAAGAAGAAGAAGAAGGGAAAAGAAAAGGAAAGAAGTAGGACAAGGAAAGGAAAAGAACAGACAATGAAAAAGGAAAAAGGAAAGAAAAAGATAAGAATAAGGAAAATTAAAGATATTTTCAAATATGGTATTAGATTTAAACCTTTATGATAATTATATTAATTATCAAAACTAATTAGAAAATAATTTGAGAATATATTATAGAAATCAATAACTTGAATTTAGAAATATAAATAGAAATTTAGTTTACAAAAAACTGATATTTAATTTGAGTTTGGGTTTAAGAATTGATATTTTTAAATTAGTGATTGATTTCAAAATTTATAAAGATTTCATAAATAAAACTTAAACTAAAATTCAAGCTTTAGAGTTTAAATAAAACATTTAAATTGAATGTTTAAGAGTTTATGATTTGAAATTGGATTATATGCATGATATTTGAAAAATTGAAAAGATTATGAAATTAAATTTATTAAAATGGATTGATAAAACAATTAAACCATTTTAAAAGAGATATTTTAATCTCAAATTTCAATTTAACCTATTTACTAATTTGATTATGTCAATTATCTAATCATAATATTATTTACTTCTTTTATTCATTTAAGCTATCTAAACTATCTATAACTATTCAATTAACCATTTAAAATTTAATTAGAAGAGGGTTTAGGATATTTTACGATAGTTTTCCATTGTTTTCAAATCTCTTTTCTTTTTATTAACAAGGTCTAGCTAACATATTTTAGAAACAACATACTTTTCTCATTGTTTATTAGTTTAGCCTAACATATTACATTTACATTATCCAAATCAATTTCAATTTTAGCCTTAACTTAATCCAATCCAAGTTGATTAGACTTAATCGTTTAGTCTAGTTAATAAGTCATAATCAATTATTACACTAAGGCAAACCCATATATCTATAGAATCTTAATTAGTTTATATCATTTTCGCTCATTTAAGTGCATTAGACCAACTTATTTATATAATCATGTAGTTAGGGTCGGTTTTGGGGTTTAGGTTAACCAACCCTTAGTAGGCTATACTTTGTGGATCTCGATTCTCAACCTTTGAAGAATTGATTCCCAAGTCCACTAATCCTATGGTTCTTAGTGTCCTATTCCAATTATGAAGTTTGAATTACTTTAGTTTGTGTGAGTCATTTTAGACTTAATGTGTTTGGATGATATACATCATAAATGGATATTAGTACTGGCTAAATTTGTGTTTTGAAGGTCTTGGAAGGTTACTTAAGGTTAAGGAAAGAACAGGGTCAAGTTTTATGTAATTTGGACAAGAATTGACAAAGTTATGAAGGAGTTGGAAAAGAACACAAAGGGAACATGGGTACACATATTTCCTCGTGTTCTTTTACATGATTGTATATGTTCAGTTGTGTACTTCTTGGTTTGGGGATCAGAAAGGTGTACTGGGGGAAACACGACCTCATGTTTTCCTCATGCTATTTAGAATTAAAAATGTTTAAGATCAAGAGGAACATGGGTAGATAGTTCACCCTGTATTCTAGTCGTGTTTTCTCGAAAACTAAGTTTTTTTTTCCATGTTTTTTGGGTCAGAGGGTTATACGGCTTAATCCACAACCGTGTATTAGTCATGTTCTTCTCGGTTTTCATTGTTTAAAACTAGTATTCGTTTATTATGACTTTCCATTCCTTAAAAACATGTTTAATAATAAATTTCTCAAAATATCTAAGCATGAATCCATCACTTTGTAGCTCTAACACTAATTACTCCAAAAATCCTTTATAATCTCATGCAAATAAGTTAGTTTTCACACGCATCAGTTGGGTAGGGGATTTAAGACTTTAAAATACTCCAAAACTTAATGTCTTGACACTCTAAACATGTATTAACTCACTTAAGTCAGTGTTTATGCTTAAAATGCTAAAATACTCACATTATAAAGTCTTAAAATCTATTATTTACCTTGACATGAATTTTCTTGAGTTTGTTGTTCTTCTCCTTATCCTAGTTGATGCAGCTTCTTCATGCATGATTTCAATATTCTATATTGTTTTCTAACTTTAATATCTCTTATGATCTTCTTGAAACTGAGATTTGAGTTGACTATTTGAGAGAGAGAAGAAGAAGAAGAATGAAAAGGAAAAAGAAAAGGAAAAAAAATGGCAGAAAAAAAGAAAAGGGAAAGAAAAAGGATAAATAGATTTTGAAAAGATATTTATGGATAGAGTCTTGGCATGAGTTTCTCAAATAATTATCTTAAGTATAAAAAATTATTGGAAACAAATTTAGAACTTAGGAAATAAAAATTAATTACTTGAAAAAATCTAGTTTAGGAATTTAATTTGTGAAAATTATATTTAGTTTGATTTTATTCTTAAAGACTGATATTTCTTCTTCTTGGATCGCAATTTTATAAAAGTAGGTATTACCTATTAGTATTAGCTACATAAATGGATCCATATGACCCCTAAAATGTAACCTAGCCCTAAATGTGTGTCCCCTGTAGAGGTCACATTTGGTTTCCTCGTGGAATTGCAGGGCATCATACTGTACACAATTATTAACACCAGCCCTGCTATTTCCTAATGGGAAAGGGCTCCTGGACGGCTGGACCTCTCTCAAACCTTACTAACTTCTTGTCTTATCTTGTAGGAGCTTATGCTGGACCTACTCTTATATGATAAGATACACTTTGGAAGATTCAAGCTACTAGACATTCGGAAAAAAAAGGCTATCTACTTTTCATAGATTCATTGTCCTTTTGTCCCCTCATATATTGGTACGTACGTAGGGTAGGACCTTGCCCTTTGACCTTTTTACCTTGTCGAAATGACGTGAGCCACAGTTGATGCTCCGAGCTTTTCTAGCCGTTAGTTGAATGTATGACCGGTGGATGGTGGTCGTTAGAAAAGTTATTATTCCATAGCAAAGTTTCAATGGCTTGAAATTAGATCTTAAGGGTATGCATGGACTGGGCCGGAGGACCACTGGGCCTAGCAACATCCTCTCTTTTGCAACCTTCACAATCCTTCCTTATTAAGGACAAGTCAACTGCGTCCATGATGTTTGGTCATAATAACTAATAAGGACTGAGTGGCAGATTGGTTCCTTGGAGCAATAGATTCTGTGATAGTTATCCTTTGGTTTTAATGCACTATACTAGACTTTCCTTGTTTTACTTTCTTTAAAGTTTTATTAGTCCATAAATCGTTAGTGTTAACTCTTCCATTTTTAGATTATATAATTGAACCTTCAATATTTTGTTTGAAGATGTTTATGGAAAAATAAAGGATAGGATAGATAAGGGAGCTTCTACCATCCCGTCGACAAAACCGTTCAGTTAACCATCTAACCGTTAAAATAATTATAGCAATTGTAATACTAACTATTTTAATGGTCTGATTACGATTGAGTATGGCGTGAGCTGTTGGATAGCAACGGGATCATAGAATTTTTCAGATAGATAAATATCATTAAATTTATGCAACCCTCTTTATATGTGCCGAGTATTTTAGTTGCTTGCCTTTATTGGAAAGAGGGTTAACATTACTTAAATTTTTGTGAGGAAAACTAAGATTTGTACAACTAATAATTGTCCCACACTAGGAATATAATCAAACTAATTTTGCTCCAATAAAATGTAAGATATGACGAAATCCAAACATAACCTAGACCTATAATCTTTATTGCCACTTTTTGCATTGCTTGTTTTTATGGTGCGCAAAAATTCGGTTTAGTTCAATATTTCCTTTGAATCAAACCAAACCATAAAGGATATGATTTGGGGCTTGTTTGGTCCAATTTGATTTTGACATTAAGCTATGTTTTGTAATTTAGGAAAGTATATTTACATGGCATATTGTAATATTATATGGAAAGTATTACAGTCATTTGATAATTTCATGTGTTGATATCATATAAAAGATTGATAAAGTCAATATTTATGCAACTATAGAATTTCAAAAGTCTAATAACAACTAATTTAATTCATAAAGTTATCATATGATATATATTAGTTAATTTATATTTATTATTTATAAATTATAGTTATAAATCTTAAATAAATATAGGTTTAAAAATTGTAAATTAAAAACTCCTTTTAAATGCTATGTTAAATTAAACGAACTTTTTAGTTACGAGAACTGTATTACTATATTTTTCCAAAACTATTTTGTTTGGTTTATCCTTCAAAATTACACTAAATTTACAGTTTAGTCCAATCAAATAATTTTCAACACTAAGTTCGGCAAAATAACCATATTTGTGGTTTGATTTGATTTAGTATATGTATTAGTTTAGTTTTACTGGTGTTTTCTTTTCTCCATTTCTCCATCCCTAGTTATTTGATTATTCGTTTTGTTATTTGGCTTAAGGATGTTTTGAATGATTGGCAAACTCTTTATCTTTGTTATCTTTGTTTGGCTCTGGTTATTTGATTGTCAGGGATGATGCAGGTTGATCTACCGGTGCTGCTGTGGGCTTAGGGTCGTTGGAAGCCATGCTTTCGGGCCATAACAAATCCAGTTTGCGGCTTGCTCTTGCGGATAGATCAGCCCACGACGAAACTGCCTTTGAGTCCAAGTGTTGTCGAACAAACCATAGCTCGTGCTGCTTTGAAACGAGAGCATATGTGCATAAAAAAGAAATGAATTTTCTCAGAGAACAATTTATTGGTACTTACTTAGTGACCAACAAATACTACTGTTGTTTTAATAAAGCTTTTCCAATCCACGCCTTGACTAATTCATGAGAGAAGGGTATTCTAGACCTTTTTTAAAAAAGTAATTATTAAAATAGGAGACATGGTAAATTAACTATGAAAACAGACTATTAAAATTGCATTTAAAAGATACGAGCTACATCAACAACGAACTCGCATTTAAAACATCAGAGTTTCTTATACAAAATGTGATTTCCTTGATTGCATTCATGCAGCTTTTATAGTGCAATTGTATATAGGGATGTAATCGAAGCAAGTTTGGGATGGGTTATATAAGACATGGACCTAACCTAATTCCCTATAGGGTTATCCATACCCGACCTGCGACCTTATAGGGTTTTTATGTAATACCCAAATTTGCCTCTATAGGGTTATAGTCTCGACTTGACCCACCCCTACCAAGCCGATTGCGTCTTTACTTCTTTCTTTTTTTTTTCTTTTTCATTCTTATTGTGTAGAGGTTTTTAAAAAGTGGACAAACAAGACAATATAATATCAACTTTACATTGCATATTTTATATCAATACCTTCAAAAAGGTGTAATAACAAGATAGTATAATATAAAAAATTATTGTATATGTGTGATGCATATTTTTTCTTTTGCAATTTTTTATTTTTATATATACTTTTATTTAATTTAGGTGTGGGATAAGATGCGATTCTTTTGTATTTATATTCTTATATCGAAATATGTGATTAAGTATAATGCAAATGTAAATACCATTCTAAATAAGAAAAATTTTATTCCAAACTTTGTAATATAAAATTTATGAACCTAGCCTTTTATCTTTTCGAGTTTCATGTGGTATTTCATTTTAATTTTTCTTGTTGAAAAGAAGGACATTAATGTCAAAATATTGAAAACAAAAGAAAATATGTGCTTAATAATATTTTTAATTAAAAAAGACACACTTTATATTATATTAAGCAACAAACTATATCAACTAAAAAATAATGAAATTATTGCTCTGATATATTATCTAATATTTAATTGCAAGAACCAATAATATGTTGGTAACAACAATTTTACTTAGCTTCTCCACCATGATATATAATTTTTTTAAAAAAAAAATTCACGTGCTTATAGTAACTTAGTAATGTGCGAGTTATGACAAACCTTAATATTTGTTAAGTTTTTTTTTTTAATTTTAAAATTTAAAATTATATTTTTTATAGTAATTTTAATGGGTTAGGTTGATCCTATGGGATAACAACTACGACTCAAACCTAACCCGCGACCCTATAGGATCATAAAATTTTTGCCAAACCCATTCTATAACCCATCTTATAGGATTTTTAGTGGATCATGCGGTTAGATAGCTTATAATGACTCGTTTGATTGCACCTCTAGTTGTATAATATCGGATTTTGGATCTAACCTATGTGGGTTCAATCTTTTGTATATTGTTATAGAGATATATCATATCTTTATTGTATATATTTATATATCTTGAAAAAAAATAAAAAAAAGGATAATGGTGAATTAAACCGACTTGCTGCGGCTTGTGAAAATATCTGCTGAATTCGCGAACTCAGAAGCACATAGCGGCCACGGATTCCTCGTTGAGAAGAAGACAAAATCTACGAATGATTTGTGAAGCTCATGTCGGGACATCGATTTGAAACATCAGAAAATGGTTTTCGACTCGCTTTGCCTTCGACGGTTTTCGAATTCAAAAGCAAATCAATATCAACCGAATAACTTTGGATCCACAGTTAGATGGTGAGTTGAATTTCGATTGTGACAAAATACTGTTCGTTTAATTTGTGATAAGGAATATTATAAAGTGGTTATTTTTGTTTCTTATTATTTATTTTCAATTCTCTATTGAATGGGTGTTTCTATAAATTAATTACTTTTGATATTTTATTGATATGTATAATTTTAATGAAGGATTAGTTATCAACTAATATAATCGGTAAAAAAATATTATAATTTTATTATTTATTAGTAGTAAAAGATTTTATGCTATAATTTTATAATTTTTTTAATTAGAGTTTATCATGTTAAATCATAATATTTATTATTATTATTATTTTATATTCAATTTTATTATATTAATGATCATCCTAGATGAGAGGAAATATTATTTTCAACATTATAGGAGGTTAATTTTTCCAAACACATAGTAGGACCCACCTTTCTCTTCAAAACTCAAACAAGATAATATTTCTTAAACTTACGTGTCCATAGCTTTTTGTCTATTTCATAACAGCCATTAGATTACAGTGCACCGCTTCTCTAGATCCGTGCATGAGGAACAAGCCCAAACGCACCAATCACAGTGCATGGGTCTGCACGAAGTGAAATATGTTGATAAAAGCCTCGCATCTGGGTCGGCCGAGTTATGTACTCGCATCTTCGGTATGCGATTTACTTACAACATTGCGTGACCAGCGTTTTTGAGACGTGAGATACATATTTAAACTGCCATAATAATGGATTATTTTAGTAATTAAATTTAATAATATTATATTTTAGTAGTTGATTAAAAGAATGAAATGAATGTTTTTACAAAATATTTTATTGGTATTGTCTGTGGTTTCGACTAGCTATTAAATAAACACTAATATCATTTAAATGAATAATTAAAGATGGTGTATAACTTTTAAGACAATAATCATATATTAAAATTTTATCCTTATACATTATTAGTCACTATATGTAACGTCAAGTCTATTTCGATTAACGGATTTTTATCTATATTATATTTATATTTGTAACTTATTTATATCAAATTTATACCATATCTATTTAATCAGTTTATGAGTAAAATTATTAGTTTTTTATCGGTATCTATTTCCTGATAAATATCTATTTAAAAATGATAAAAATATGATGCCAAAATAATTAGAACAAGTTGAAACAAATAAGTATAATTGGAACTAGTTTGATTGTTGAATGCCATTCATGAAGTGATCTCTGGGAAAATATATCGAGGTTACAACGAATGCAGTATTTCATTACAAGGGATTAAGTTTAATTTTTTTTCCATCTTATTCTATTAAAACATATAATTGGTAAAAATATCATCTCAAGTACTCCATATAACAAATAAAGCCTTTCCTATCCACGCCAGGATTAATTCATATTCTCTCTTCTCTATTTACATGTTAGTATGTATGCAATACAAACTAAAAACCGAGATAAATATAAAACATTCCTCACATATGGCAACCTACGTTTGATAAAAATTAAATGGAGAAACTTAATTTTTGTATCTGCAACTTTATACCAAATAGTTCATCTTGTTCATTTTTCTGAAAAAAAAAAAAAAGAAAAGATTTGGATCTTTCAGTTCTCTTTCTTTTAATTTTTATCAATTTACAAATCAATAATTGGACTTATCAAGGCTGATGATACACACACACATATGTATCTTCTTATATTATTATGGCATTTGTTAGAATAAAAGTGTGAGATTGGACAAGTCCCACATAAAAAATATGTAGATCATTTGAAGAATTTATAAAAAGAAGATCCATTAATCTATTATCTTAAAATTTTAGGTTTCAAATCTATTAGTATATTCTTTCACAAGTCCCATTTGTATAAATTCTCCACGTTGAAGGCTTCCTTTTCTGTTCAAGAAGTGATATCTTTATGTAGAAAGAAGATCTTTACTTTTCTTCTTTTTCCTTTTATGGTGGTTCACCTGTTAAACCGATGATGTGAGGTGAGCAGATGGGCTGCAAGCCGCTCATAAAGTGGATTCAGTTTTGACAAACCCTTGATAAGATTATGAAATTAGACTTGAATGGGAGTAAGACTCAAGCCCATTGTGAAGACTTACACTTGATGAGGAGATTGTTAGGCTATAAATATAAGATTAGAATAATTCCATATTGCATGTATAAGAAGGAAAACCTATTAACATGTTATAGATTATATATTGTTAAGCTTATTAATGCATTCCTTTGTAAGGCTTATTTATATAATTTCTTTAATTGATGGATTCCTCCTCTCAACATCATTCTTTTTCATTATTTTTTTTTCTTTTGTGATCTAAACTGTTGACTAAAGATGATTGTAGATATCCCGATAAATTTTAAAATAAAAAAATAAAAAATTTTTTAGAAAAAAATAAAATTGACTACTTCCATTAAAAAGTCTAACATAGGGATGCAACCGGGGCGGGTCGTTATAGGGTATCCGCCCACCCGCCCCGCTAAAAACCTTATAGGGTCAGACCCTATAGGGTTTAGGGTCGGGTTTTGGGTTGTACTCATAAACCGTTGGGAAAACCCGACCCGATTTAATTAAAAATTTTAGTTTAAGGAATTTACTTATTCATTAGTTGAATGGTGCTTTTCATATAATCATTTTGTTATTCATGTATTGAGTCACATGATAGGATATAAATTATATTTACAATTAATAATCACTGACCAATTATCCAGAGAAAATCGATTTCCATGTGCAACCTTCCCCACTTTTTCAAAATTCATTTCTTTCCCATGCAACACAACAAAGTATAAAAATTAATTTTCTCAAAAAAAAAAAAAAGATAGTATATATATATATATATATGTAATGACAAATAAATCAAGAATATATAGATCGTTGTGTAGTGTCATCATTTTACTATTATTATTATTATTATTATTATTATTATTATTATTATTATTATTATTATTTTGAGTTTAATGTATTATATATATATATATATATATGTAAGTCTTCTAATAATTTTAGGCAATGACATGTCTTGAGTTACTGACTTTACCTTATATATTCAGTTTTCACGTTTAATAATTTTTTACTTGTCTTTAACGTTTTCTAATTTTTTTAAAATAAAAATTAGGATCTTTATCAACTCCATTGAAATTTTTGCCCTCCTAAACATGCCTCACTACGATAATAATTTAATCAAATAATAAAATGATGCATTTAATTATGTAATAGATTAAACGGGTCGGGTCGGGTCGGGTTTCTAAGAAGTCGGGTCGGGTCGGGTTCTGGGACACCCAATTTTTAATCGGGTCTGGTTTGGGACAGAATGACCCGAACCCGACCCGTTTACATCCCTAGTCTAACATTACCTTAATGAAATCATACAATCATGTAATAATATTATTGATTAATATTATATTATTTAATTCATAGCAATAATAAGGTAATAAGCCTTGAATAGCTAATGAAAATACACAAGTGCCCCTTTTGTGTTATAATAATAATAATACTTCCTTGAAATTAATGGGAACAATTGTCAGATTCATCATGGCCATTAAATAAGGTTGTAATTGAGTTATTATTATGGGAAAGTGAACAACCATTAGTGAAGTAAAATAATAGTATATGAGCTTTTTATGTATGCATCATAAACATAAAAGCACTTATGTATTTAGCTGAGGATATTGATAATTTGTTTTTAGATCTTCAGTTTGGAACCATAAGATGAAGGTAGTATACAAACGTACAAATGGAAAATTCTGGTTTGCATTGAAAGTAAATCCCTCAACTCGTTCTTCGTATCAGCAATATTTAAACTTTGCTTTTGAGTTTGTTGAACTTGAGGGTTTTACTCACTAGTGATTGAATTCTTATAAGTGATTGGCAGGAAAAAAAAATGGAGGAATTCTAAGTGGAATTTAGGTATTGTTGTGGATAGAAGGAAGCTTTATTGGGAAGAAATTCTACAAATGAATCATATGAAGAAACACACAAATAAACTTGACAATACGTGTAACTACAAACCTTAAGGAATTAAGTTATCAGGTAATCCCTTTTATAAATGCTTTATGTAATCTTTGTTTCCTCCATATGAGACTTTTTTAATCTCATACTTACATTTTAACAATCTCTCCCCCAAGTGCGAGCTTTCACAATAGACTTAGGTCTCACTTCCTCTCGAGAAAAATTTTTGCTTTGTGAATTACATCATGGGCTACTTCACATGAGTCATCACAACACAACTCTTCTTTTCCATATGGAGGGACCAACCATGGGAGTGTCTCATTTGAACCATAAACTCTAATAACACTTGTGGAATAAAGAATCTTCAATGTGGAGAAACTCTTCAAATGGATATCGTGAGGAATACAATAACAGACTTGGCACCATATATAAGGTTTTTGGGTCTTCCTTCCAATATAATCATTTGCATAACCCATATTTCCCCTATGGGTTAATCTAACCTTACACTTGCATCTCGATAGATATCATTATTATTTTCATTAAAACATAATATTCAAAATAAATTAGGCATAAGAACACTTAGTAATTGAGTCGAGTATGAGCTCTTCAATGTCACTTTAAATTGAACTTCAAATTCTAAACTCAATTGAGTTGGAGTTTTAAAAATTTAATTTTAACTTAAAGTCAAGCTTAAGCTCCATACGCCATCATCTTGATGCAATCATTTGTTACCTTAGTTTATATGGATGCAATCGGGCAATTTGAGATAGATCATATGAAACCTAAACCCGCTTCAACACCGTGTAGGCTTCTCAAAACCATCTAAAACCCTACAAATTTTATTTGATTTTTTTAGTACCACACACATGATCTACCTTCATAGGTATTTTGCAAACCTATGGCCTACCTCATCCCATTCCGATTAGCTTTCTTTTTTTTCTTTTCCAAAAAAACTAATCAATCATATTGACACATATACTATGGCATTTACAACCTTGGTAATCTCTATTCTCTTTTAAGTGTACCAATTAGTCTATAGTGCGATATATATGTATATATAAGTGAGCTCATCTCCTCCACATTATAAATTAAATAGCATAAATCTTTAAATCAATAATTAAATTTTGTGTGAGGTAAATGACATAGCTAACAATGATATGGTAGATGATAATATACTTATTATAAAATTTTGAATTTTATTATATTATTTTTCTAAAGTGAATTTTTCCATTGAATCATATTTAAAACTCAAAGCCTAACCCAAAACTCTATAAGAATTTTTAATGGATCAAGAGAATTGGGTAGTTTATAAAGCTCTACCCAGGTTATAGGTTTAAGTTTATACAACAGTTTTAATAGAGTTTTAGTATTTCTATTTAGAAATGCTCTATAATGTCTCCTAGCCTTACTTGTAAAGCTAGATATGAGTCAAGCCAAGTTAAACTTTTGAAGGCTTAGGCTTAACTCATTTAAAAAGTATTGAGCTTGAGCTCAGGCTCAAGCACAAGCTAAGCTTTTCATCGGGCTTGAAATTCAAGTTCAAAATTAGCTCATTTAGCTAAAAAGACTTTATTTTAAGCTTGAAGCTTGTCTCATTTAGTTTACAAATCGAGCTTGAGCCAAGCCTAGTTTTTTTTTGAGTATGAAATTTAAGGTTAAACTTAAATAATTAGATAGCTCATTTTTCATCTTTTTTGATCTTAAAATAAGACAAAAGAGCCAGAAAATATATATACACGTATGTTAAATAAAAATTAGTTTTTGTATTTTAATTATATTAGTTTTAATAATATGTTTATACATAATATATCATAAATATAAAACTTATAAATTTGTTAACGAACTTGTTCATAAGCTTGTTAACAAGCCTACTTACTAGTTCATTAACGAGCTGATGCTTAAGCCTAAATTGAAACTTTAGCTCGACTTGTTTACATATTGAGCTCAAGCGGCTCGACTCGTTTGTAACCTTACTTATCACCCATGCTGCATAAAATGTCTGACACTTGGTGTGTTGATGTGTGCATGAAATGTGGAAAAGTGTGCAATTACTCCAAAATAATAAAAATTTAACCTGTCATTAAACACACATTTGGTGTTTTAACATATGTAGGACACTCTAGTGATATTAATTATATTTTTAAACACCTACCTTTAAATTAATAAACCTTACCATCAAGCATTCAAATTGGCATGTCACTTTCATGAAAGCAGTTCTCGTTAGGATGGCATGCTTTAACAACTCATTAATAACCGATTGTAAGGCATATTTTTTCAAGGATATGAAAACTAGAAAATAAAAAAGTAAACTTAATATAAGTAGTACTTGGAATAGCTAAATAATACACATTTTAATTACTTGTTCTTTTCTTATAAATCTTTGTTGCATGGAAAAACTATATGATTGTTTACTTCACAATATTACATTACACTATTAAATGGATAATGTCAAAAATTGTAACTGAATTTTTGTAAAAAAGTTCAATATGGTACCTGAAGTTTAGTTTTAAATAATTTTGTCACCTCAAAAAGGGGCCTAGTAGGATTAATCTAAAGCTGTCATACCACGTGTGTACTCATAATATGAGAGCCGTCTTGTAAGTCAGAGTGTACAAGACTCTATTTATTTATCAATATCTTTTATATAAATGATATATTATATTACTAGATTTCAACTATGGATTCCGATTGTCCACTTTCTATCAAGATCGCAGAGAATCGGTATCCCCTACTAAATAGTGAAAAAGGTTTCACACTTACGACTTACAAATTTCAAATTATTATAAAATTTATCTAATTTACATTCTAAGTTTACAATATCCTATATTTCTATCTTCAAAAGAGTTTGTTGGAGAAGCTCTCTTCACACATTCCTATCTCGATCCCAGCTAGTATTGATCTCGCACAAAAACTGTTGGGGGGTGAGCGAACTACAGGCTCAGTGAGATAACCTGACTAGACCACACATCAACCAATAACAAACAAGTATAATTATCAATCATATGCAATGCAACAATCAATCATGCACATTACAAGCTTGGATGATCTAGAATCTAAAGCAGGATGGAGATTTACACCTTCTCATTGGGGTTGAAGGATCACATTGCTATGACCCACCTACCCAGGAGAGACTAGGCATACAGGAATACAACAATACTCACTTTAATTATCTCTTTAAATTAACCATATCATAAATATCTCATTTTTGTTTTCTGCCTTAGAAACTCCACTAAGTGTTAGTCCTTTCAAAGAGATACTATAAGTGGCGTCCTTCGTTTACCATTTAGTTCCTATAGTACCAACAGCTCAAAGGTAACCTTGCGTTGATCTAATAACTTTTAGCCTAGGTCAACCAAGCATTATCAGAGGGCCGAAATACTAACACGTAGTAGATTGCCACTTGCTCAAATGCTATTTATGCAAATCGTGTAATGCATGATCATTTTCTTTTATGGTGTCAAAAGCTTTTAGTCGGGTTTAAGGTGATCATATAATTCACAGAAAATATCGACATGCCTCATACTGTAATTATCATACAATAACTTGTCATTTATAATAGGATAATTTTGGCATTCAAGCATACACCGAACATCATGCGGTATACCCAACCCCACATGCATATTAGTTTAATATATTATTATTATAAATGTAGCTATATTACAAGCGCAAACAATATGATAAAGTCAAAGTTACTCACCTGTGGTCCTTGCTAAACTATCGGAATATGCTACTGGAAATTCGAGAATTGATCTATTTTTCATATGAAAATGAAATAACAGATATTTATTAATTAACTAATCTATTCTTCTATTAGTTTCGAAAATAAGATATTTGAAATATCATATTCATTAGATTAGTTATGGTATAACTTACACTATTATTTACACTAATTCTAAATTAGACATATTTTAGAAATTACGTACTCCTTTCTTTTTATGGTTTTACTTAGTATATTAATCTAAGCTGAGTTAAATGAAACTAAACGCCTAATTCAAATACTAAATCTATTTTAATTAATTTAATCAATCCAATATGATTTCACTTATTAAAATAATTCATTTAAGATATATTGTCCTATTTATATTATTTACAATTCACTTTTACTTATTAAGACAAAATACTTATTAACATAATGTAAATAACGCAACTAAACTTTATGATTGTCTAAATGTCCTATCTTTTAATTTAATTTCTATTACATGTATTGGTCATTTTATGGTCCTATGATAATTAATTATTATTTAATTATTTATTTTCATTTTGCTTGTCTTGGTCTTGTTAGGTATTTATATATTTCTATTGAGCATTTGAAAAATTGATATTTAGTAGGCTTATATTTTTATAGTTATTATTATAATTATTGTTGTTTTTTTTATATTGTTCCTTAATCGACCCATTATAATACTCGTATTTATTTACTATTATTTAGTGTCATCGTGTTTCTTTTTGTATAATTCATATAATTTTCTTGCTATGTAAAAGGTATTACATCATTCAAAAATTTATCTTATTTAAATTTCCATTCTTATGCATAAAAAAAGTATTTTACAATTATTATACTTTATCTTCATTTATAAAGTACAATAATATAAATAATAATGATAATAATGTTAGTAATATTAATAAAAGGATAATAACAATAATAATATTAATAATATCAATAGGCTTAATAATAGTTTTAATATTACTACTAACAATGTTAGTGATAATAACGATAGATCAACAATCTTATTTTTTAACAATAAGTAATAACATTATTTTTAACAATAATAAAAATTATAATAATATTCATAATAATAACAATAATTATAATAATTATATTTGTATTTGTAATAAGTAAATTAAATTAGCAATTACTATTATTATTTATTATTTATTATTTTTATTATTATTATTATATTTATTATTATAATTTCACCCACGGATGGAGAGCAGTCTGCAAGGACGTGATTTCACGTCCTAGGTTTCAGGTTTTTTTTTAATTAATTAGCTAATTAATTTAATTATTTAATGATTATTATTATAAAAAAATTATTTCCCCGTTGAAGAGGACTGCAGGGATAGAGTTCCAGATTTCCATTTCTTTTTTTCTCCTTTTTCTATATAATTACTAATTTTATTATAAAATTCGTAATAAATAATAATATTAATTTTTTCACACTTTTTTCATTACTAATACATATACATGTAATCTATATCTTAATTAGCTTATACTAATAATAATAATAATAATAATAATTCAGAATTAATAAATACAATAATATTAATTATTTTATCTAATCAGAATTAATAAAATTATATTTTTCTATATCATTTATAATGCTAAAGTATTTACATACACATATACTTAAATAACTATATATTAAATAATTCTAAAAAAATTATTAAAAATAATTTTCACTTTAAAATTAATAAATATATATTATTAGTAATTATTCAACCAATCAGAAATAAAAAAATTATTAAAATTATTATTATTTTTTAAATTTCTGCAAATTCGTATTACTATTCATGTAAACAGTATCAGCGGTACTGTTCATCATCTTCAAGCTTGGTTCAAGGCTTATTTTGTGTATTTTACATGTCCAAATTCATTCTAAATCATTTCTAAGTACTTATACATGATATTTCTACACATATAATAACTAAAAACATCAAAACTCATCATAAATCTATAATTTTCGAATAAAAAAATGGTGTAACTAAAGATATTTGGATCTTACCTTGCTCAATCCAATTCCATGCGTTTTTGGAGCTTTCTTTTGTGTTTTGTTTGTCATGTAAAGTAACATACGGTTGAGTTTCTTGTGGAAAAAAAAAATATATGTGAATTTGTTCCCGCATTCTTTGTTTGGGAAAGGAGCATCTCAAGCTTTAGGAATAAAAGAAATGATGTTGGCTTTATTTATGTAGAAGGAAATGAAAGCTACGGTTTTTAAGTGCACATGATTTATGATCTTTGTTTATTATTATGTATATATATAAGTTAGAATGGGATGGCCTTTGATAGATATGAGATGCCTCTATACGATAGTTTAGCCAATTTGAAGGTAACTTGTTTCATGCCAACTTGCAAGGAATCCTAAGGTCGGTTTTGATCTTATCTAATGCAATTTATTGAAGGATTTCGGCTGGATAAATTCAAGACAATCCCAACCGTGTTTTGTTCCCACTTGCACCGAATTGTTGGTGCATTTTGCACCGTATATGTGTATATATATAAATATCAATATAATAATTATTAGTTGATAATTATCTTAGTTTTAGGGTACATAGAAATACAAAAACAAAGAGAAGATGATAAATTTATGACCAACAACTGTGTAAAGAGTGGGAAAAAATATAAACTTGTGAAAAAAATCAATTTTGCGGGTTTAAGTGATACGTATTTTAAATACTAATTTGGTAATATTTTTAGATGAAAAGTTCCATATTCGCCTTATTAAATATTCTGAATACTATGGTATACATAGAATTTCTATTAAAGATATGTGTATATGTGTTTGATTTTTTGCTTTATTGTTTAGGATTTGTCGCATCCAGGAGAAGTTCAAATTGAAATATAGAGCAAAAACGTAAATTGTAACAAAAAAAAAATGCAAGTGAGTTAGGATGAATGGAAATACAAAAACAAAAAGAATATGATAAATTTACAACCAATAAATATGTAAGAAGTGGGCAAAAATATGAACTGGTGAAAAATTTAATTTTGTGGATCTAAATGACACGCATGATAAATACTGATTTGATAATATTTTTGGATAAAAATTTACATATTAATGATATTAAATATTCTAAATACGCTAGTGTACATAGAATCTTTAATTTACTGCTTTTATTTTTTAGTTTTTATACCTGCTATCGTAAATTATATTTTATTTGTTTAAAAGTTTTGTTGGGTGGTATTTTGATAAATTAATAACTATATTGCCCTTAATTCGACTTTATTATAAATTTTTAAGATTTGAAATCACATATGAATTAATTTTATTTATAAATTCATTCTAGACTTTTTATTAGATTAAAAATTTAATTTAATTTTATATTTGTTACTTGGTTCTTTTTACTAATTATAAGTTACTGAGTTAGATCAGAATTTCAGTTTCTATAGATTTAGAATTATTTAACTTGAAGGTATTAATACTTTTCGAACATTAAAACTTAGGTTCTTAAATATTAAATAGTTTTCTTTATTCTTTATTTCGATTATTATGATATTTCAAAGTCTTAGTAATAAAGATTCTTTATTCTAATTTGTTCATATTTAAAAATTTAAATCCGAAAAAATTTAGAATGATTTCTAATATTTTTATTATAGTTCATTTATGATTCTACATTTTATTTATAATATTTATTATAACCAGATTGTGTAAAATCAAGGGGATAACAAATTTGATATCTAAAACAAGTTTTGTATACATTTTTTCTATCTGAAGTTTAGTTTTCACAATTTTGGTACCTGAAACAAGTTTTTGAAATGCATTTTTTGAAATACCCCAAATCCTCACCTAATTAAATTAAAATGGTTTAATTAAATAATATAATAAATAGTTAATTGTGAACATAGTGAGATAGTTTAAATGAATAAAAGAAGCAAATGATAGGATATGATTAGACAATTTGATATAAATTAGTAACTAGGTTAGTTGAAATTTGAGATTTTAAATATTCATTTCAAAATATCTGTTTTCTTTAATTATTAAATTCCTAAATCAAATTATTCAATTTCTTCAAATCATCAATTTGAATTACTTTTTCTTATAGTTTCAAAACTCTAAACCCCTAAATAAACAATTAGAATGTTTAATAAATTCTTTAAAACCTTTAAACTATAGTTGACTTTTATTTTCTAAAATCCTTATAATTTTTGAAATCAATTACTTGCCTAAAAATATCAGTTTATAAGCCTAAGCCAAGCTAAATAGTAATTTCTTAGTAATTTGATTTCTAAAGTAGATTTCTTTGTCTTGTTATTAATTTCTAAAATATATGATCTCAATTTATTTTTAAATTATCTATGGTCCTTAAAATATTTATCTGAAAGGTTTAAATTCAACATCCTTATCCTAAAATTATCTTTAAATTATCCCTTTTCTCCTTTTCTCTTATTAGCTAGCTGTCCCTTCCTTTTCCTTCTCCTTTTTTCCTTTTTGTTCCTTTTCCTTTTTTTTTCTTTGTCATACTTTAAACTTAAAATATCAATTCTAAGAAGATTGGTGGAGAAATTGAACTTAGAAAAGAAGATAGGAAGTGAGAATCATGCTAGTAGAAGCTTCAACAAATAAAAAGAAGTAGTGGTAAATAAGATCAATTTGTGTGACATACCTAAAAATGTAAGTTTTATTGTTTTCTTTATTTTAATCATTGCATATATTTATATATGATAAATGGATGTTAGATATAAGTAGGAATTGTGATAAAATTGGAAAACAAGAAATATATGAACATGTGTGGTAAAAATCTAGGTTAGTTATATGTATATAGGTTAGTTATATGTATATAGGTTAGATGATTAATGGAATGATCTTAATGATATAAGGAGTAAAAATACATGTTGAGAAGTATTTAATTATCGATATAAGTTATATGTTGAGTTTAAGATGTTAGATTTTGAGTTTTGATGTAAAACAAGTAGTTAAATTGGTTAAGTTTTTGAGGAAAAAAAAAATGAATAGAGGAAAAATCATGAGAAGAACGCGATGAGTTGCATTAAGTCGTGCTTCTCAGTGTTGCTTAAAAACCCATGATTTTAACCTACCTAAGGAGAAGCACGGCTAGAACATGACTTGTCTTATCTAACCATGCTCTTATCTAACCTCGAAAACTAAAAAAAAAAAAAAAAGACATGTTTTCCAGAACAACACGGCCAATAACAAAGGGTAGTGCATTTGTCCGTGCTTCTCTCTACTCCTAAAAATGCCTTGAAACCTAAAAAAACACGGGGAGATGTGTGCAGCTGCGTTCTCCCATGCTTCTCTCTGACCCCTAAACAAAGAAGAAACATGAGGTGATCCATATCCCTTATGTACTAGCTTATACCAAAACATAGGGAGATATATCCCTTCGTGTACCACCCGTGTTCTTTGTCAACCCTCTTAACTTTGCCTTTCTTACCCAAATTGCGTGAAACTTAACCTGATTCATTCCTTAACCTTACGTAACCTTCTAAGGCTTTCAAAACATAAGTTTAACGAGTACTAATACCCCGTTTATGATGTATATCGCCCAAACACTGTGAGTCTAAAATGCTTCACCTAAACTAAAGTAATTCAAACTTCATAAAATGGAGTAGATGAACCATATATTAGTTAATTTATACAATTCAGAATGAGTTAAGTGAACTTATGGATTTAATAAATAATTAGATTAAACATAGAAGTTAGATATAAAATAAACTTAGTTAATCAACCTGAGTTCAACTTGACTAAATAGACATCAATGAGCTAAAATGAATTAGATTGATTAAGTTTAAATCAACTGGACTTAGTAATTTAATTAGATGATTAATTCTAATCAATTTTGGCTAAGACCAAATTAAAATAGGCTTAATAACTAATAAAAGGCTTAGATTAAAATGCTAGGATAAATTATGAATCATATAGGGAATATGTTTCAAATACTTATTTGTTAAGAAAAACGAATATTTTGAAAATGAATGATATGATGTTGCTTTTATGATAAATGATTGTAAATAAAGAGAAAAGAAATAATTTGACAAACGATGGAGAATTGTCCATATCTTAGCAATGTGATTTTCGTAGCCATGGCAGGGTTCGAACTTAGTATCTGATTAAATAGGATTATAAAATGAGTTTGATGTAAATGGATATCTTATTTATCTTTTGAGATAGCCCTAGCTTACCTTCTGTTTCTGTTTGGATTTTAAATAATATAAGGTATGTAGTGACATGCTTGTTATTTGCTAGGATAGACATATTAAAAGGAAATAAAACTTAAAGACGAATTAATAATTAAGTATTACTTATGCTTGTATAGTTGAATCCAGTTCGAGGAGCAATAACCTTGTTCAAAGCCGGACACAGTAGTTTGGGTGCTTAAGCCACCATCATGATGCAATGACATTTATAAGTAGCTTAAATGGTAGTTGATGAGGCAAACGATATTGAAATAACATCTATTTAGGCTTGGGGTGAAGTAATATGTTTTAATTCAAGTTTATGGGCATGATTGAACTAACTGATGTTATGGACTGACATAAGTAGAGAGGCATAACAGTTGTGAACCTTAGATGATGCTATTTTCCTTTTCAGTTAGATATATGGATATAAGTCTTTGGGCTATCTATATTAATCTCTTGAGCAGCTACTGTTACTTATGACCTCTAGGTTCCTAGGATTGTTCTAGAGTGTGAGTACTCCTGTGCTGTTTGTTTTACTTTAATTTAAAGATAATAAACTACTGTCGTTGCATTGCATCAGTTTAGGCATGTATGACATCTCTTGTGTGCTTATGTTACTATTGTACTGGGCTTCAACTCATTATTTTTTCTTTCTAGGTGATGATGATGGTGATGTGATGATGATGATGATGATGATGATTATGTTTATCTCAAGTATAGGCTATTCTAGAGGGTTGAGAGGAGAAATGAAGTGAAGTAGGGTAGTTGGATTATTTGTATCTGTTTTATTTTGAAAGAACTTGATTTATCTTTTAAAGTCTATATTTTCTTAAAGGGGCTGAAGCTCATGTATTGTAATTCAATCTTTAAAGATTTGTTTCCATCATGAATAGGTATTTTGATAAAATACATGATGATATATTTTTGTTTTTGAGAAAGTTTAGTCTACTTTTATATGAGTAGAAGGTAGAAATGTTTTTATAAAGTTATTTTACTGTTATAAATCTAGTTGTCTCCAGACTTTAATTTAACAATTTCGAAATTTAAAATCGACTAGCAATGTTTGACATAAATAACATCTTTAAAGAAAGCCCGTGCGTATAATACTTAGGGTATTATACGTGGCTGGGGACTAGGCTTGCCAGAAATTTTTAGATGGAGGGCATGTCGGGTCCTTACATTTTTCCTACCTAAAGCAAGTTCAATCAGGTAGGAAAAACTTACTTGAAATTTTTTTTAATATACCAAAAATATCAAAACTAAACTTTTGGTACCTAATTGAACTTTTTGCAAAAGTTCAGGTACCATTTTTGACATTAACCTCACTATTAAATTAAAAGCACATGAATATGAATATACTAATGTTTGGCAAAAAAGGAAAAAAATGAAATTACCATTACTACTATTATTATGCTACTATTTATTGCTAACACTGTTGCATCATTGTAATTGTCTTACCAACATAACTATTATCCAGTTAACCACTGATGTGCAATAAGTGAACCACTACTATTACCACTTTTGCCCTTATGGCTACCATGAAAAGGACCCACTATCATTGCTAACACCATAATGGTAAATGACAATCACTATCTAATAAGTGGTGTTGGTGTTGTTGATGATGTTGGTAGTGGTGGTGTAATAGTAGTAGTAATGGTTATGGTTGTTGTTGGGGAGGGTATAGTTATGGTTTTCCGGAAGGGTTAGAAGTGATGGTAAAAGTTCTTAGTAGCAGTGATGTGTTATATTGCGTGTTATGGTGATGTAAGGTAGAAGAGGTAGTAGGTATTGGTAGCAGTGACGGTGGTACTGTCAAGGGTAGTGGTAGTGGTAATAGTAATAGTGACATTATTTTTGATGGGTTAGAGATGGTGGTGGGATAAGCTTAAGAGTAATGATAGTGATATGATATTGGTTGTAGAAGAAATCTAGAGCAATAACATTCATGTGATTAGTAGTAATGATGGAATTCATGATAAATGGTATTGCAATGTTAAATGTTATGTTTAGAGTGTTGGTAGCGATAAAGGCAACCATGGCAAGAGCTATGTTGTTGATGGTGCAATCATGATGTGATTTTGTTAATGTAAAATTGTCAAACGGTTGTGATATTAATTCATTATCTCATAAAATATAAGTACAACGACAAAATAACAAGTAATAATTATTACTTGTTGATGGTCAAAGGTGGGTTATGGGCTACTCTCGCTTAATTCAACCCATTGCTTATTAGGATCGGCCTATTAAGCCCTAGTTCGACCTATTCTGATTCATCTGAAACCCCTATAGGAGTCCTAACTCCTTAGGCTTGGGAGATTGATCTATTGAATGATGTGTTGGAAGACTCCGAGTTAGGGCTACTTAGTACATTTCTTCCAATTGCTACTAACTTCTCTAGGGAATACGGTTAGACATAGAATAGTGCCTAACTCTTATGTCTAGGATAATTGTCATCAATTCCACATTACTCTATGATTGGAGGGTGTAAATAACCATTAGGAGTTCGTATCCTATAGATTTCTCCCATGCATATCTTATAAGATAAGTATGTTACTTTGATAATCCTTATATTTGTTAACTTCTATGCATTTGAGATGCAATTTGACTTAAGTATCGGAGTGGTTGTGCTGGACAATACTCCAGCGCACCACTAACTATATTTCGTTCTACATGCCCAACATACGTGTCCGGCTCCAATGCTCATTTCCTGCTTACTAGATTTGAACTAACGATATTAATTATGAAGAAGGAATGGAAAACTCACTTATAATAGTGTTAATCATCAATCATGCCTCAAGCTAGTAAGGGAGTGATATTTGATTAATGTAAAATTGACAAATAATTATAAGATGTATTCATCGTCCAGCGTACACATATTATATCACAATATCACAGAATATAACTTAAAAAAATGGATAAAAGAAGTCTAAAAATAATCATTAGTTGATCACTTCTCAAGGTAATAAGGGAAAGGATGCTATTCCGAAGATAACTATTCATATTTCATGATGCGATTGGCAATCCAACTCCAAGCACCATACCTATATATTTCATGATGCGATGGGCAATCCAAATCGACATTAGAATTTTATAAGTTTATAAGTTTATAAATGAGGCCCATATCGTCCAAAACGTATTGCGCAAAAAAAATCCAAATCGACATTAGAAGTGCGGCCCTGAAACCCAACTTTAACTAGGGTTTGGTCCAATTTTAGTCAATATAATGGCATGCCAGCTAGGATCCTAATTACTTGAATGAAAAAGGATACTTTTATCTGGATTCTACTTAAAGCACATGATCACACATAGCCTACAAAACTCTGGATTACATCCCCTGATGACACGAAGGAAGTAACCTAATTGTGGAGGTACGAGATTGTCTTCAGAACAAGTAAAATGTGTCTTCAAAGCAAAGGCCTTTTCTGGCTTATGAACTCGTCTTGAGAAAGACTCCACTACAAGGCAAGAAACATGCACGTCTTTTTGGGAGTTAGCGATACATGAGATTGGTCCACATCATGTGTCCGGACGACCCCAAACGATCTTTCCTGACTTATTTCCTGGTTAACCGTTCCCAAAAATGGTAATTGCAACCTACGATTTCAAGAAAGTGACAGTTCACCCATACAAATATTTCTGGTATGTTTGTTTTCTATTTGTTTCTTTCTTGTATACACATGCATATTGAATCGTCTTACTCCTCCTTTACTCATGATTCCATTGGTTATGTTGATCGGTCCTTATATTTATTAATTCCAACATACTGTTGGCCCATTATTTGGAACACTAAGTATCTTGATTTTCTCTTGATTAGCTTGCGAGCCTAATAGATTGTTTTAGATTTTTGTAATAAAAATTATAAAACTTGTATTTTTACCTTTCTTAAAACCTATTTTTATTTCTTGCTTTTTTTTTTCTTTTTGATTTTTATCTAATGGTTGTATTTATAATATTTTAAGATCAAGTCAACTAAAAATTCCAACTTATTTTTTAATCTAATTAATTTTTATAAGAATAATCGAGTCTAGTCGACTCAACATCAAGTTCATCGAGTATCAAGTTTAGTTGAGTTCGAGCTTTGAAATAAAAGCTCGATTGGTTTCAAATAGAGTTTGAATTTTTAGTTTTTTTATACGAATCGAATTCAATCTTAATACTGTATCGTGTCGACTAGACTCGTTTATAACCTTGTATCAAACATGTGTTAGGATTTCAATAATAGTTGAACAAATAAATGTAAAATAAATACATAATTTAGAGTCTAAACGTTATACGTAAGAAATTAATTTTTTAAAGATACATTTGTCATGTATCCGTATATAATTAGCTCCGAGTAAAAACACAAAGAAAAAGAGACATCGGTCTACAATTTGCAACGTCTTTGTCTTTTAGGTTATAGGAAGAAGCTGGCTTTACTCAATCGGTTGGTCTTCCGGCCAAAAAAAAAAAAAAAAATCTGTTTGTTTTTTTAAATTTAATTATATTTATTTATTTTTTCTTGTCCTTACACAGCCGGTTAGATAAATTCCCGTCTTTACATATCAACGAGATAAAAATATAAAATATAATTGGTATGATATTTACAATTATAATACGAAAAACAAGTTATTATATATGTGGATTCCATTCTGCAAACATATACATGCCTCTGAGGATACACAAAGTTGTCATGATTGTTTTTTTTTCAATTTTTTTTATTACTATTATAAATTTTATTCATGCTATTAGGATAAAAACCTTAACTTCTATATAAGTTCGTTTAATTAAATGCTTCCAGCCTCATTAATTTCATCTACTATAATTTTACTACATATTGTCAACCTGTGATGATGAATTAATATAAGAATATAATAAATATATATGAATATCTCTTTTTTTTTTTTTTTTATATCCTTGACAGAAGTTTATAAGTTTGTTAACATGCCTAAATCCAAAATCAAATTGGACAATATGATTGCTTGTGAATTGAACAATTTTGCGATTTTTGGATCTTTCGTGTCCTCTCCTAACCTGCAATGTCAAGATATTAGGCCATATAAATAAAAACTCATTTATTATAAGTCCTGCAAATTAGTCAAGAGAATTGAGTGTTTGGTAGAACAATTTTCTTGCACTATTTATGTTGAAGAAATAATATATATGCGATTTTGCTTGCAAATATAGATTTGATTATGATCGTTTGAGGAGTTTCAGTACCTTAAGCTTAAATTATGAACTAACGGACAAGCTTTTGTCGATTAATTAATCCCATTTGACAGAGAAAAGACTCGCAAACAATGTTATTTCATGTGGAAGCTTTTAGGACTTGGCTCTTTCTAGAATAGTAATTATATCATAAAAGGTACACTTTTAATTTATTTTAAATAAAATTTCATTCTTCAATTTTTTATGCCCTCCTATTAGAGTACACAATGTGTTCATTATTATTATTATTATTGTTGTTGTCGTTACCATCGTCTTTGACATAAATTAGCTTCTAATTGGTCTTTGAGGACCAACTAAGTGGGTTAGAATGTGAATTTGCAACTTTTTTCTTATATGTTTTTCATAATTTATTCTTTATTATATAATTTAATTAATTACAATCAATATTATTTTTTCTATTATTTATATTAATCATTATGATTTTGTTTAATAAGTTATTGTGCAGCAACTATAACAAAGTTGACCAAATTTTATTTTCATAAAATTTCAAAATGTGGAGAAGTCTTTTTTTTTTTTTTCCCATTACAATGGAGAAATGAGGAATTGAATCTAGAACCTCTTACTTGATAGTTTAGGGGAGATACCACTAGGCGATAATGTCATTAGCAAACGTGGAAAACTCAAAAGAGAGAAAAAAAATTGAGACTTAAATAAAATAAAAGGTAAATATTAAGAATTAAATATGAATGCTTTACTAATTAAACATTATATATTTGAATAACACTCTCTCTCTCTCTCTCTCTCTCTCTCTCTCTCTCTCTTCTAATTGCATCAACATATTTGGCGATTAATTTTCTTTTGAATTAAGTGAAAATAAAAGTAGATTAGAATACTTGTGCCAATATTTCAATAATGCTAATTATCTTATTATTTTGGTGCAATTATTACATCTTGTTGCATTATTGTTGTTGTTATTATTGTAATAATTATTATTATGGTAATGATGATACACCAATGTCTTAAAACACCACTTCAATGAAGCGCATGGAATATTACAAATTCTTGGATTTTCTAAAATAAAATCTTGAAATCAAGTAGATGATCATTTCATGTAACATGATGAAATAATTGCACCATAATAATAAGATAATTAGCATTATTTTCATATTTTCTTCATTGATATCAATACACCTCTCACACACACTAGTTACATAAAATGTATCTAAAATCTTAATATATGAATAGTATTTTTAAAATAATTCAATATCTTTTCACTTCTTTGAAAAAAATGATATTAGTGGTGGATATGAACAATATTCTAAAAATAATTTAATATTTTTTTTATTTTTTTAATAAATAATATTGATAGTTACTCAAGTAATTTAAACACGTGATTTATTAGTAGCAATAAATCTTTTAACCCTGTCCAAACACTAGCTTATGTCATGACTGGCTAATTTCATCGAACTAGTTATTAGCTTCATAGATTCTCCAAATAAACTGTCGAGCAGAAGTTCCAACACTCAAAAACATAAACTACCAATTCCATCAACAATAAGAGTTCCCAACATTCAATTAAGTAAAATATAGTAAATCTTTGTCGTCTTGAATGTAGAGTTCATTTGTGCCAATCTTGGTTGTTGATTTGAAGTGAAGATACCATGGACTGTCTATATCTTGAACCCCATAATACACATTTGATAGAGAAGGGACAAAGAAGATGACAAACAATCCCTGTGGAATAAGAAAGCTATTGGATTCAATATCCAAAAAGATGAGCAAAAAGAGAGTAACCAAATGGAAACCAATTACCACTGACCCCATAGCTAAGAAATGGAGGCTTCTTAGTGGGGAAAAATTCTGGGAATATTCATTAGACCCTCTAGACATCGATCTGCGTCGATACATCATCCACTATGGAGAAATGACTCAAGCAGCCTATGATGCTTTCAATGCAGAGAAGGAATCGAAATTCGCGGGTAGTTGTCGATATGCAAGGAGGGATTTCTTCACCAAGGTGCATTTGGAAAATGGCAATCCATTCAAGTATAATGTGACCAAGTTCTTGTATGCAACATCGCAGGCGGATGTCCCGGATGCCTTCATTGTGAAGTCATTGTCCAGGGAGGCATGGAGTAAGGAATCGAATTGGATCGGGTATGTTGCCGTGGCTACGGATGAAGGAAAGGCTGTGTTGGGGAGGAGGGACATTGTGGTTGCATGGAGAGGGACAGTTCGAACGTTGGAGTGGGTTAATGATCTAGATTTTAATATGGTCTCGGCATCGAAAATCCTAGGTCGTGCTGGTGATCCAAAGGTGCATGAAGGCTGGTACTCGATTTATACCTCGAATGATCCTCGTTCGCCCTACAACAGAACAAGTGCTAGAGATCAAGTAAGTGTTTTCATGAGTCCTCGTGTGTATTCACCATAAGGTATCCGTTAAGTTTCTACATGCATATATGTACATATATGTACAAACATTTTTATGTTATAAAACATAAAAATGTTACAAACATTTTTATGTTTTATAACATAAAAATGTTTGTACATGTCATTCATAAACATGTGTTGAGGTCAAAGTTGAGGGAATGTTAAAATACATCATGATAAATTTGAGGAATGTTTTGGCACCCAACTCAAAATTTAAACGCTTTAGCTGCAAATTCTAGTAGTAATTTGCAAATCATTGAAATTTTGGGATTATTTACAAAAATAAAAATCAAAGATCTATGGATATAATTGCAATAAATTCAATGTTAGGGGTTATTTTGGAGGAAATTGTATGATTATCAACTTGTCCAAATAAAAATTATACAAAAATTAATTATTAAAATACTGATGCAAAATTCCACATTGGACATATGAATTATATATATCTATATGAATTGCATGTAGTACACGTGATTCATGATTATATATGAATAACATGTAATACATACCACTCATGTAAAAATAAATGTGATTTAGATATTTGTAAATAGTTTCATGTTTTATATGCGATTCAAATTTACTATATGGGATTCATGTACAAACACTCGAGTCGTGCTTATTACATGCAATTTAGTATTAGTATTTTAGTAATTATTTTTGTGTAATTCATATATGGGTAAATTTTTTTTAAAGATTGTAGTCATATGTTTCATCCGGTTATTTTGCATTTTTTGCTCTTTCATAATTCCACTTTGTGTCATGTGAAACAAAATTGTGGCTATAATTTTCCTAACAGGTTCTGCAAGAACTTAGAAGATTGGTTGAAGAATACAAAGATGAGGAAATCAGCATCACCACAACAGGACACAGCCTAGGTGCTTCAATGGCAACCCTAAACGCACTCGACATCGTAGTAAACGGATACAACCGTCCTAAGGGCAGCCTCGGTGGATCCTATCTTGTTACAGCCTTTGTATTCGCTAGTCCTAGAGTTGGAGACTCAAATTTCCAGAAGGTGTTTTCAGCATACAAAGATCTCCGTTGCTTACGGATTCGAAACACGTTAGACATCGTCCCCGACTATCCTCTAATAGGGTACTCAGAGGTGGGGGAGGAATTATTGATCGATACCCAAAAGTCTCCATTCTTGAAGAGTCCTGGAAATCTCATGAGTTGGCACAACTTGGAGGCTTATTTGCATGGAGTTGCTGGAACACATGGAGGTAGAGGAGGGTTTAAGTTAGAGGTCAATCGTGATATTGCGCTTGTTAATAAGAAGATTGATGGTTTGAAGGATGAGTATCTTGTGCCACCTTCATGGAGGGTTGAGCAGAATAAGGGCATGGTTCAACAAGCTGATGGTTCTTGGAAGTTAATCGATCATGAAGACGACGATGATAATAGCTGATCGTATATACATAATATATGCTAATCTACAGATTCAAATTATTTCGAGTTCCAATTTTTTTTGATATTACACCTATGCCCATCTAATATGACCACTAATTTGGATTATTGTACTTTTAAACTGAGATCTTTATTATTATTAATTTTTTTTCAACAAATTGAGGTTACTTAATGGGGTTGTATAGAAACAATGTTATAAAGTTGTTACTCATTAACAATTGTAATTGCAGTTCAAATGATATTGAGTCTCTCTATAAAGAGACATCTTTCTTAGGGTTATAAAAGAGTTGAGTTGCTCAAATGGTAGTCGAGCATGATTTGACTTAGACTCTATTAGTAAATATGTTGAGTTTGAGCTTCCATATAGGCTTGTGAGTTGACACTGAAACAGACTCAGTAAAACTTATGAATAGACTCGTAAGTAGACTATGGAATTGATTTATGAACAAATTCGTTAGTAATTTTATACTTATGACATATTATATATAAATATATAATTAAAATGATAAAACTAATTTTGATTTAATATATATGTATGTATATGTACTTAGTAGCTCTTATATACTCTTTTTAGGTTAAGAAAATTAAAAAATGAGCTATGTAAATGTCCGATTTTAGATTTAAATTTTAGGCTCGACAAAAATACAGTTAAGCATAGCTTTGGTGAGAGCTTGAATCATAAATGAGCTAAACTTAAATTCAAAATAAAACTCATTTAGTTTAACCAGTCAAACTAAGCCTAAATTTAAAAGTTGGTTACTCAACAACTTTTAAAAGACATAAATTTTCAACCTTTAAATGCTTAGTAAACTTTGTTTGGCTCGCCAATTGAAATTCTCACCGGCAAAGTTTGTTCTATCTTTCAATCCGTATACCACATAAGGACAAATGGTCAATCCAACCTATTTCGTGGTCCTAAGAGATTAAACATATCCATGATCAAACTATAGAGTAGTAAATTAATAAACACAACCGTTTCTAAATTTTTTTAGTGGAGTTTTTATAGTTTATATGCTTGATAATTAGTTTTGAAAATATCCTACTATATTGAAGATGTTTGCATATCCAACTTTATAACATTGACCAAAAGTTTTGTTTTGTTTTTTTTTTTTTTTAATGGTTACAATAACGTAGATAATAAGACCTTTATAACATGATAAATTAAACTTGATACTTTAAAAGTAAGAACCAAAACAGGATATCACTAGTGATGTTTTGTGAAATAAACAGATACAAACTAAAGGTTTGAATTGCCAAAAAAAAAAAAAAAAAAAAACTAAAGGTGAAATATATGAAATGGCAAGATTTCACAGAGGTTGATGTTAAGTCTAATCTAATACACAACTGGCCCAAGGGGCTTTCTCAATAGGCCGGTCCAATTCCCCGAGGCTGGTCTTGTCTCGCATGCTTTGAATTTCAATTTTCAGCCACACTGAGATTCATCGACCCGGCTTTTAGTTGTTATATCGTCCTCTTTAATCTCTCTTTTAACTTAGATGAATCACGCGATTTTCGATAGTGATCGTGATGGGGATCAATATTTCCAGGGTAGAAACATTATTTTAATTCAGTTATTTAATAAATATTTTTATTATTTTTACACTTTCAGTGATACGTAATTATTCTATATTGTTAATATTAGGGTTGATATTACATTTTTACCTTATGTTTACCCAAACATATAAGTAGGAAAGTGCAAAAAAACCGATGAAACTGAAAAACCGAATTAAAATCAATAAAAAATAAAAAATATGATTAACCGGTCTACAGGTTTTGGTTTTGGTTTATGATTATGATTTTTATTTTTCCTGGTTTTCGTTTTCGGTTTTAGTTTGTAATTATAAGAAACTGACAGTTAACGATTAACTGTTTCAATATTTATAAATATATTATGTATAAAAATTAAATATATACATATAATTTATATATATTAATCTTTCTTAGACTTTGATTAAAGTAGTATGTTCTATTTATGTTTGATGAGAGTTAATATGGTAACTGATTTGGTTTGACTTTGTTGATGATGATACATCCAAAGGTTTTATTTTTCCCTTTTTCGTAATTTGATTTTCTTATATTTTTAACTCTTATAATATATATAATAATTTAAAGAAAAACTCTATAATAAATGTTAAAAAAATAAGATTTGTTGAAACTATCAACTTGTTTTGTTGAAACCATTACATTCAATGGTTAAAAACTGAAAAAAACAAAAAAAAAAAAACCTAACCATTAAAGTAGTTAATAATTTATGATGGATCGATTAATGATCAAGATATTAAAAAACCAATCATTATGATAGAGCCACAGACTGGTTAACAAAACCGTGAACACCCCTACATATAATCAACAACTTGAACTTTTAATTAGTTAATTTGATACCTAATTCAATTTTTCAAGTAGACATCGTCTAGAAGGTTTGATTCACAAAACATAGGACTTGTAATGGCTTCAAGCATGAGTGGGGCAAGTTCCTGCTTGTGGATTCATTGGGTTTGGCACAGGGTCCTAACCATCATTTTTTTTCAATTAATGAAGAAACAATAATTTTTTATTTTAAAATAAAACTTCAAACTTAAAATACAAAGTAGACCAACTCTTTGGTACATTTCCATTTCAAACTATAATGGATGTGCAATAATTTATATAGAAACATATTCCCTTTGAGTTAAAATATTAGCAATGTGGAACTAAAGTAACACTCTAAAAGAATAGAGTTTACAAAAGAAAATAAAGTCTCATATCATTTAGAAGTGCGATTGCTCTCTTAAAGAACCTTTATATAAAATATGAGATATATTTTTAAATTATTATTATTACATGTGTTGTTATTAACAATGAATTAAATACTTATGAATAGATAATAACTTTTATTTACATGTAAAATAGTCTAAACATTAAATATTTATTTTTTTCAAATTTTCTTTATTCTATATTTTATTTTTGTTAGATTCATGGTGCTCTTACTATGATGAGCAAGAGTCCTTCTCATGAGTGTTGTTCTTGTTACATGATAAACCACTATTGTGCTCTTCACATGGCTTGCTTTTGGTGTTCTAGGCTCGAGATTCAAATAATTTTCTAAATTGGGTTCCTCTAGAAAAACTAAAAACTTTGAGAAATCTATAGATCTTAATTTGTTCTTTGTTCCATAAACTCTCATCTTTAAATATGCAATCACTTCTCCAAGTGTGAAACAACTCTCTCTAAAGAACATCAAATTGAATACATAAACACATAAATAACTAATCATTCAAATTCAATGTTTGTTTATCTTAGAGATCCTTTTCAATTCCATTATCTCAACTTTAACTCAATTATCATTAAAGAGAGAGAGAGATCTCTCTCTCTCTTACACACACACACATACGAATCTCATTTTGCTAACCCTCCCTTCTCTTTCTTTTCCCTCTTCTTCTTAAAATGGCCAAAACTTCATGATCTTATACATAACAATATCATACTCCTCCTCTTCTCATGTCACATTCTAGTGACCATTCCTCTAGACATGATAACTGCCACTGCCACCTCGATCTTTTCTCTGACTGTACTATCACCAATAATCATTACCACGACTCTCTCATCACGAATTGAGTGCCATTTTCTAAATTTATTTTTAATAAATCAATTTTTAGGCTTATTGCTATCATAATATATAAAGTCCAAATAAAGTGATATAATAAAATTGTGAACTTTAAATGCATCCTATATATGTTGATTGTGGAATTCCGTACATATATGTGAAGATCGAATTATTATTTCCACTTCTATGATGGGTAGAATTTAAAAAAAAAAAGGTTAATAGGCTAGCTATTGACTTATTACCATATGAATGGTCATGGTCCTCAAGACAAATGTTTTTCTCTTTCCTAATATCAAGATTAGGGTTTTCAATATTATGATTTAAATCTTATAGAAGGTTCTTTTCATAATATATAAAATTAAGGTTTTTTGATTACATGATTGATGCTTGTTCATGTATGATATTTAAGGATATGCCTTTATTTATACATAAACACATATCATTTGAGTTATAATACTAGCGATAGTAGAGTGGACAATACTCTAAGTCTATAAAAGAAGGTTATAAAAATGAAGTCCCACATTATTTAAATATGAGATTGTTCACTTGATGAGACTCTATATAAGACAACCAGACATGTTTGTTAATTGTATTTATTTTTTATGTTATTATAATAACATATTAAATATTGTGAATCAATAATAAATAAACTTTACTTACATGGAAAATAATAAAAATATGAAATGTTGTTTACTTTTTAAATTTTTTATTACATTTTTCTATATTTATTCATATTTCTATTTTTTTTCTTTTAATTAATAATTATAATTTCTTTTTCTTGAGTGGTTTTCTTATGGATTCAACTTGGCTCTAGTAGGTAAGCTGAGCATATAGGCTGTAGTCTGTGGGTCGACCTGCTTCGCCAAAATTTTTTGGCCATTTAAAACCGAACCAAATTGGCCAGCCCGTTTAACCGCGGGCTAAAGCAGGCCAGGCCAAGTTAGCCAGTAAGCCATAGAGAAGAAAACAAAAAAAGAGGAGAAATTTAAAAATAAGAATAATATAACATCTTAGTGATTATTGATGTATGTTATGGAAGAAGATGGATTGATACATGTATCACAAGTATTATAACATTTTTAAAATACATATTTATTAATTTAAACGTAATATGATATCTAATAAATCATTTTAAAAACTTGTTTTTATATAAATAATAAAAAGACTAATAAAATTAGTCTTTAATATATATAAAACCTTAGAGTGAATAAAAAATTCTAATTAGCACATAAACTAATATTAAAAAATAAAAAATAAAAAATAAAAGCGGGCCAAACGGCAAGGCCGTTTAACCCATGAGCCAAAACGGGTTGGGCCGGGTTGGGTTGCCCTGTTTACCCGCTTTGCCCACCTCTACTAGTAGGCCAAGTTTACATTTGAACCCACCATGGTTGGGTCGCGGTTTGAACCCAATCCCATGGAGATGTCTAGGTTGAGTGATGCTAAAAGCAAGATAAGGCATAGACACTATGTTTCATTTCACTAGTCTATAAATTTTGAAATAAAGAAAATAAATAAAAGCTAAGATTATTGTTTTTATACACAAGGAAATTATAAATAAATAGATTGCCCTAAATTTTTATAACATTATTTTGGGGTATTCCATATTTATATCTATGGGATGTAATTGAAAAAAAAAAGTCAAAATAATGGCCAAAGTCACAAGAGAGGTATGGCATAATCATTAAATATTAATGTATAATAAGAGATTATTCCTTTATTTCCCTTTTATTTAGAATAAGATATCTATTTAAATCAAAGGGTGTTTTCTATCCCCCTATGTTGCCGTAATGATATCCCTACTAATTACAATAAAACATCCAAGTGTTCAGATTAGTAAAAGGATATCCTAATTTATATCATGCCTTTAAGTTTTAATTCTAATTAGTTGAAATATCATTAGGATAATATCATGAGGATAGTAAATATCCAACCTTATTGATCAAATCTGGCTTTGATGCATATATTTACTAAAAGGAAGGATTTCTTCCCAAAGAAACTAAAAAAATAATTGTCCATCAATTAAATTAGATGATAGTGCATAGTTGAATGCAGCAAATATTACAGCATTAATGGATGTTAAATGAAATGTTTGTCCACGTGAATATGATGTGCCAATCAAAGACTAGGAAACAAGAAATGAATACAAATTACTTATTCCCATACCCCCAAAAATCCATTTCACCCCTAAAATGTACATTATTGATTTGTGGAACAGAAGATGCACTAGAATCCTCAAACCTCACGACATCTTTGTTGGTTGCATCCTCGGCTCCAGCCATATGTGAAGAAACAAGCATTGTTGTCCATTCATTATTGTTCACACCCTCGTCTCTTCCTTCTGTAATAACCCTATGATGGGTTGCTGGCTCGTCACAAGTTCCTAGCTCACCATTTTGATACCTAAAACTATCATCATCCCCGCTTTCACAGTCTCTTGTTGCTGACATGAGTTGCTTGACCATAAGAGGTGTTGCAGCCACCGATGTCATCCCGGGATAATCGTAGCCACTACCATTGCCCCCACTTATTGGTTTTGGGTGGCTAGCAAGTAGGTTTTGTGATGGAAAAAGTGAATACTGAGAATGTGGAGCTTGTAGGTGGTGGGAGTAATGGAGAGCTAAGTCTGTTGGTTTGTTGAGTTCAAAAGTAGTACTAGGATTAGGTTGTAATCCATGTCCATTTGTATGTTGGGGAAGGAAATTAGAATAATGATTGTCCCTGTGCATATTGAGCTCAAAAGTGTTGGATGTGTTGCTAAGATTATGGTGGTGTTGTTGTTCTGTGTTGATACTACCAGTTCCACTTTCATTGTTATTTCCACCAATTTTGAATAAGTTCTTCTTCTTGAACACCCTGCATACCACCCATCCATCTTCCTATATGAACAATAAACATCCATATAAAGATTCATTAGGGTTAGAAAGAGAGAAGGAAAGATGAATTATGTAATAGAAGCTCTAAACCTTCATCTATCTTCATTTGAGTAAATTCAATCCCTTCTAAAATTTTAAATGCATCCTAAACTTTTGGAATAATTGTGAGGGCAAATAAAAAAATCATTTCCTATAAGCTGATGCAGATATATTCTCAAAACTTTTTGGTTTTGTTTCTTTACAATTTAAAAAAAAATATAAAATACCCCTCAAATCATTTGGGACTTTAGTGATGGTCTTGAGTTATTTTCATATTTTTGAAAATTATTATATATGAAAAGATGAAATAATACTTCAAAACTTAGATGGTCTATCTGCATCTGATCATTAGTTTAGGAGATGTATATGCAATTATCCCTAATTGTGTAATTGTAAACACAAAGGAAAAATAAAAAGAAAAAACTTTTCATGAAGTGTGGACAAATCTCTTAAGCTTCAAACATGACTTTACTTCCTTTTGACTTTTGAAAAACATTAATATACATATCTTGCCAACTATTGCTTAAACTATTAAAATCACTGGTAAAGGTTCATAGGTATATTCACAATTTGGTACTCTAGCAATGGTTTGAAAAGTATGTGTATACATTAAAAAATTATAAAAGGTAAACTTCTTTTCAAAGTTTAATTTAATTTTTGCTTTGTATTTGCAATTTGGATTGAACAGGTGCACTTTAATAAGGTAGCATTCAACATAGCAAAATTACACGAAACCACATTAAAGCAAACTTTAGGTCTAAAGAGTAGATCGAAACTTTTAAAAAGCCCTTATAGCCCAATCCAAAAGATCCCATAAAAATTCACTATTTCAATTATATTATGTGTATCAATTATTATTGACAATATTTAATATACATACAGTGAGATTGTATTGGGATCATCAGCATCTTCAAGGCGATACTCATGCATGATCCAGTCAGTCTTCTGACCATGGGGTGCCCTTCCTCTATAGAAAACGAGTGTTTTCCTCATTCCTATTTTCTTGTATCCATTTCTTATGCATTTGTCTCTTCCTGTTGCCTTCCAGAACCCCATATTTGTTGCTCTATTTGTTCTTGACCCTGTTGGGTACTTCCTGTCTTTGTGGCTAAAGAAATACCACTCGTTTTGAGGTGTTGACCCAATTCTACATCTTTCTGGAATCATCACCATAATGGTTATCAATGGATTAGAATATAATATGTAAATACATATATATTACTTTATATCTTCAATAGTAACAATATTATGGATAGTAATGCACATTTAAACCCTTGGTTCTATAAATTATTACCTTCTCTAGCTATCACTAAAGGCTATAATTCGATACTTTCGATGGGTTTCCAAAAGCTAGATTCACTCTCATGGGAATTAGGTTGCCATCTTCACAATTTTTTCGTTATAAGAATAAATGCGCATGTTTTTTTTTTTTTTTGGTGTGTGGGGGGGGGGGGGGGGGGTGGGGGTGGTGTGGTGTGTGTGGGGGCAGAATTAAAAAAGAAAAAGCGCCTAAATTGTAATTTACCATATTGTTTGGAATTAGGTTGTTTCTATTTACATTCTGCTTAATTTTCATTAGTTTATCCCCACGAGTAATTACAGGATGGTCTTATAAAGAAAAAGATGATGTCATAATGATGTAAGAACATATTTAAGAAATCTAACTAATTCTATGTGTTAATTTGTAAATTGAACAAAATTAAAGTGAAAAATTAAGAGGATTTAAATTTAGTTTAATTAGGATATTGATAGTCCACTTCGACAATTTTATAATAATCTCTATTGATAAGTTTAGATGTGAATTTTTTACTCTCAATCTAAACCTGAGTTCAAAGTTTGCTATGAGGATCATGGTTGTGTGCAATCAAACTCTGTTACTTGATGTTTATGAAATAAAGAATCTTGTGAGGGGAAAAAAAAGGAAAAAAGAAATCTAACCTTGACTTCGAAATTAATTTTTAACACTTATAACTATATAGGTATCTCATAATCCTCTAATTTTGTTCTTTAATTAATTTGTTTTTGATTTATAAATGAATTGTTAAAATTACTAAGTTATTGAAGTATCATATAGTATTATTAAGACGTCATTTATTCATGTCAATTTCAACCATAAATTACACATGATAGAATTTAGAAGGGTAAATTGAGAAAAATTAAGAACGATAATTGGAGAGGATCATTCCTATATATATGTGTATATGATATATAAATATCTATCATATTATACTATATAAAATCTTAAATAGTTATCTAATATATCATGTACCCCCCCATAGCTTAAAGTTGCAAGATCACTAACTTTAATGGAGCCAACACACTGAAAGTAAAATAAATGCACACATGTTGTGAATTTACTCCAAAAAAATCGCTGAATTTCATGAAGAAAGATTTTTTCGGAATTGTAACACCTTTATAGACATCAGCGTTAATTCATAATTAATAGTCTTAAATCGGTTGTCTCATGCGATAATACTCCGGAAAAAAAAAAAATTTCAATATAGACGCATGAAAAAGATAAATGATTATATTATGGTACTACGTACGTACCTTGGAGGTCCCATGGTTCCATCTTATTCAAGTCGATCTCCTTAATGACATCCATCTCAAACTTCTGAAACGAAATCTTCTTCTTCAAGTAGTATTGAAGAAGTTCCTCATCGGTGGGGTGGGAACCGGAACCCTGGCGGCACACCGCCGGCCGGGCAGTCGACGAAGACATTAATATTAATTATTATAATTACTACACAAATACGTATATATACTAAATGCAATCTCGTCAAATCCTAAAAACAATCCCGAGAGAGAATAATTATCACTGAAAGAGAGAGATGGGGAGAGTTTTTGAGAAATGGTTTTGCTGCTAATAATTGAGCTTTGGATTGAAGTTACGTTAATAGCTAGCTAGGGTTTTATATTATAATTTCATGGACGATCCCGAGGTGTTATTAAGTTAATGTTTATATGGATATATGTGTCCAGCTGGTGGAGGAAGTGCAGAAAGTAAAACCCTCGAGTTGACTGCCGATGACTACGCCCCCGGGGATGGATAAAGTTATCGTAGAATGGAAGGCTTTAGCAGAAGGAAGTGTCAATTAGATTTTAATCGTAATTATCCTAGAAAACAGCGTAAATGTATATGTGAAAATATGTATACGTACATAAGAAATTTGTTACATTTATATGTATGCATGAATGGTAGGTTGATGTAGTGTATTATAAAATTGACGGAGAAATAGACCACGGTGTGAAAATGACCCAAAGAGGAAATTTTTAAAGTTTCGGCTCTTTTGGCCCAATGAGAAGAAATATTCACCTCAAATTATTTGTATCTAAAACTTTGCTATCTTAAAAGATGCGAAAGTGCCGCCTGATTAGAGAATCTAAAGACGGATTTATATCTAAAACTTTACCCAACTTAAAAGAAGTGAGTCTTGCCTTTTTAATTGAACGGAGTAAGTAAAAGTATTTTATCGATTTTGTGAAAGAACATTATTATCATTGTCATTAAACATCATGAGCTAACTTGTTTGATTCTATAAGTTTACGATATTATAAGGTTTTTATTATCATCAAAACTAATTCTTAATCGTTAAGCAATAATTTTGTCATTTCTATACGATTCTATTAGGTTTATATATATTTCATTGTTAGTTAAAATTGCGTGGTTGTCCACCTTGATTATTGATACATTACTCTGTGTGTGATTTTGCCATCCCAATACATTTTTCCTAGGATGGCTTGCTTGAACTTGCCGCTTTATAAGTATGAAGAATAGAGAATGTGTAGGTACAAGCATATTGAGCACATATTAGGGCGGCTTGCACTGCTGGAGGTGGACAGACTAAAATGAATGGTCCGTTGATTTAAGGGTTGACCCAAGAAAAATGCAATAAAATATGTTTATCACAAAATCATTTACTGGGTATTATATGGTTTGTGTATATATTGGAGTGGATGGATATAAACTATGTTTAAACACATCATAATAGTAATGGATGGTTATTAAAACAAAAAATAAACAAAAATCATTATTCATATTTATAAATACTATTCGGCAAATTAGAATTTTATTGGTATTTACGGAATACTTTCATATACAAGTAGATATATCACATTCTTCATATTCAGCAGGACTTAATAATGCTGGAAGCTGGTCAATTTCAATTGCAGCATTTTGAAGCAACCTCTTTAACTATGTATTACAGGATAACGGCTTATGAAGCTATCCCATATGGCACACCTTATTTACTTTCAGCTCCCATGTGCTGTGGTACACAATATTGTATATAAATCTGCATGAATGTGGTGGAGTTACACGCAACCATAATAGATGCTGGGAAGTATAAATTATTTTTGTAAAAGATGGACCTATAGGGCACTTCGTTCCAATAGAGTGATTTTATCTGAACAATGTGTGATTATGCGAAAAGAGGTGTTTTTCGAAAAGATACAACGTTTGTACGTTAACCAGGTGCTATAAGCTGCGCGTTAAAATTAGTAGACACTTTCCTAGATTCTTTTTTCCTATCAGTATAATAAAAGAGATATGATTTACCATACTTAAAAAGCTAATATGATGCTATTAGACTATAAGATCAGTAATCCGTATACACTTGTTTCAGTGGCAAAAGATTTTGGAAACCTAATAAATGCACTATGGTAACAAAGAAGTCTAATGTCAATTATGATGAAGTCATGATTTAAATGTCAAAAGTGAAAGCTTTATGTTTCTACAAATGTTTCCATGTATTATATTTCAAGCTACGGATATGCATCGGGATAAAACAATATCAACTTAAAGTGAAAAATAATAATAAAAGATATATAAGGAAATAGTTATGAACACAGATATTTTTGGGTAGAAGGAAACCCGATGAGTAGGGGGGAAAAAAGCCACAAATAACATTCAATAAGGAAAAATTTTTATATTCTTAAGGAGGCTGGTATCAGATATAAATCGGATTTGATGGAAATAATTTCCATTGATTAATCAAGAAAGTATAAAGGAATTGTATGGAAAACTTCCTCCCTGGCACAATAATCTAAGTCAAGAGAGATTGGATCAAATAAACTGTGTCTATAAAAAGTTTTTTTCGGTAGTTATAGGCCTAATCAGGACAGAAGGTCAAAAACATACATTAAAGTATATACAGCCGGGGCCATGTTGGCCAAAATACAAACTGAAAGAATATCGTAAAAATATAACCTATCTTTTTCAATAATCTTAAAAATTAATCTTAAATTTATGCAAGTGGACTTAGGAACTCTCATATAACTCTTTAAGGGAATAAGCATATCGTAAAGTAACTTGAAAATATTTATATTAGAGAAAATGTCTCTAAACATTGAATGGTTGTGTCTTTAATTGTAATGGGCTATGGTATAACATAAGGAATATTAGAATTATAATTAATGATTCAAATCTTGAAAGGTGTAATTTCCTTAATGCAACATCACACGTCACATACTTTTTTTTCCCCATTATAATAAAAAGAGAGGTTCAAATCTGATTCATCCCATTTGAATAGGTAATGCTATTAAATTATAAGATTATTGGCTCATATATTACATATTTTATCTCAGAATTTTTCTGCATGAATTCTCCTCTCTTACTCGTCTGGATGCATTGAGAACGTCTAATTTTATAGTATTCACCAGCCTTTTCAATAGTAAAAATTCTATAGCAAGATATATGTGTACAGTTGTGGAACTTTTCAACCTTATATTTCTCTATTATTAAATTTAGAGTTGTATAATTGAAACAAATTACTTGTCTTATTGGCTATGAGTCAAGAGTTCATCAAATTACAAAGATCTACTAGAACTAGCTTTAATCGACATAAGGATATAGCGATATGTTTCTCACATAGTGCAAGCATTCTTGACTAAAATCTTCAATCGAGTTAAGAAATGAACAAGATAAAGTTGGAGGGCGAGAAGTGGAGGCATGAAGATGATGATTTTGCATAAAAGGTTCAAATTATAAACATATTTAAGAAATTCTATGCTTGTATACAATAAAACATGTAATGGAAATTTGGAATACTTGTGAATCAAAGTGTAGCACAAGACTAAAAGTTAAAAGATGAAAAAAAGAAACAAATAAATGAAAAGATAGGATGATAACACCATGTGGTAAGGTACAAACAAGGTCATGAGATGAAGTATTGTGAGTTTGAGATGTTCAAATTCATCCCTATCTTGAATTGCAAGTATAATGGAAGGAAAATGCCCTAGTTTCGAGCTGCATATAAATATGATCTTCCATTTAAACACAGCTATTATCGTTAAGTCTCAGGAATGGTGTTTCGATTCAAGTGTAATTATCTTTATTTTTAAAAGCAACAATTAATTAAATGGATTTGTGGGATAGATAGAATCGAAAATAAAGTTTAGATGTTTCTTTAGATATTTCTTAAGATATTATTTGGGATTTTTTTTCTTTTCAAATTCTGTTTTGAGGGTATATAATTGTCATCCATGCCATCTATGAACAATTTCATTAGAAAATAAAGTTTCTTTGTGTTTCCTCTATTATTTTCCACCAATAAAACTGCATTAGGAGATATCATAACGAGGTTAATTAATTCAATCTGATGGCTAACAATGTACAATTTAAGGTTTTAATATCCAATATAGAAACCTTGGGTATAGCCTTGGGGACTTTAGAGTAGAATATTAATCACAAATTCCAAGCGTCTGAGAGATGTTTTAACAAGATTACTGTTCAAGTGGATGTTTTGGCAATAGGAGATGTGAACAAGGATAAAGATAGGTAGAAACCCAGGGATGATGTCACTCAAGGGGAACTTATCAACAGACTTATCCCTATGATTAATTCTAGGAAACTTGTCTATAATGATGCTACTAAAGATGATAAAGTTGAAGTAGATTTCCGACCGGCATATTTTAGTGGTAGTTGAAACTATCATGGTGGTAGAAAAAATTATGATAGAAGTGGAAGAGCATATGATGGTGGTAGAGTTAGTCATGGTAGCAATTTTAATGATTATTATAGAGGTAAGAATGAATATAAAAACAATGATTCCAAGTTAAAGGTAGATATTTTGTATTTTAGTGGAAATTTAGGGATTGTGGATTTTATAGATTGGATTGCTGATATAGATACATGGAGGTGCTAGAAGATAAAAGGGTAAGGTTAGTAGCATATAAGATGAAAGGTGCTGCATCTGCATGGTGGGAGAGATAGCATAATCAACACAAATTAATTAAATTAAACTAATTACTTGATTTGCAAAATCAACTAATAAAACTTTCACTATCTTACTCCTAAACTTGATGATTCTCAAGCTCAAATTCCAATCTTCAATTTGTCCTTAAATTTCATCTAAGAATTTACTAAAATAGAGATTAAATTAGGTAGAATTAGGAATATGAATAGGTTTGATATTAGGAAATACTTTACCTAGTTTTTACTTGAGTTGAGATGGGTTCTTAGTATATTTTTAAAGCTCAATTTGAGAGTATTTTGTGCGTAGTGATAGCTGAAAAACACGCTTAGAATAAGAGTATTTGGGTTTTTTTTTTTTTTGGCATGTGATATAATGGGTATATGGAGGGTTTTAGTAAGTGTGTTGTTGTGGGAATCCTATAGAATCTTTAGACATGTGAGGTTTCAAAATATAATTGAATGAGGTGAAAAGTGGGTTCGTTTGTGACTATTTAGTTAGGATGGAATGGGGTGATTAATCGGCATGTGATTAGAGTTGATTATGTGCGTTAGATGCATATGACATAATATAGTCATATGAGCTTATGACATGGGCTAGGCCTTTTAGATAAGATACTATATATGGATCGGACATATAATTTTAAGTGCTTAGAATTTAGGATTAGGTAAATGGAAATAGGATTAGGATTTAGCTAAATTAAATTAAATTAGAATTAGAGATTAGCTAAATTGAATAAGGAATTTAGCTTAAGATTTTAATTTATTGAAATTGGTAAGTAGTTTAATTTTAGGAATATAGGGGTTTATGAATTGATATTTTAATTTTGGAAATTGAATTTGAAGTTTTAAGAGCTCACATGTTGAAATTTAGGTTAGAATAGCTTAACCCGATAATTAGGCATTTAGGCAATTGAAGTTGAGAAATTAAGCTCAAATTGACAATTGAAAGTGATTTAAGTACTTTGATATGTTGAGATGGTTAATTGAAATATTTGAAATCTCCAATTTTAATTAAACGCATTTACTAATTCAATTATGTCAAATTATCTCTTGATATACTGTAGTTTACCAATTAAATTAATTAACTTCCTAGCTTCAATTACTAAATTAAGTTTTAATTAATGTTTAAAATTATCTATATTTTTGTAGTATTTATAATTTCTTAAATTAATTGACATATAGTAGTGATATTTAGAGACCTTCCAAGGTGAGACTCGTCTTATTATTCTAGTCATAAGTATCCTTATCTACAAATTTCTAGAAAAGAGAGATGAGTCTCGCCTCTCTATAATTGTTAATAAATGGATTTTTTTCACTAGTGGTTTTTCTTTCTCTTTTCTTTTTTTTTTTCCCTCAAACACAATTTAAATGCAATCAAAAGCTAATATTCACTTAAACACGCAAAGCTATATATCATGCAAAATATGAATAGAACCTGCTGTTAGTATAAACATACAAAACTTCTATATGGCATGTAAATAAGAAAACAGACGTATTGTGACGTGAAAATATCCATTTTTTTTCCCTTTCTTTCTTTTTTTTTTTTTTTTTTATTTGCAGACATACAATTTATACCTAAAGCATACTAATTAACCATAAAAGGCATAAATTTTAGGATAAACTATATTGGAAGTAATTAAAATTTGGAAATAAGTTCAAATAAGATATTAACTTTTTAGTTTAAAAAAAAAAAACAATCAACGTCATATAAAGTGGTACAAATAAGATATAAATATTTTAAATGATTAAAAAAATGAATATTTTAATCAGATGATAAATAACTAAAGGAAAAGAGATCTCTTTGTTGTATTGCTTTATATAATATTTACTAGTTTCTTAACTAATTAAAAAAGGTGATACCTTATTTAGGCCATTTTATAGCACATATCACCTTTTTTAATAACATGAAATGTTGGTTTTATTTGAATTTATTGACAAACATTGATACTTCTAGTATTTTTTATATAAATTTATTATAAAACACTTAACAATAAAATAATGGGAGAAAATAATAACGGCATGTTTGATTCACTAGAGTGGAATAAAGTTAGAATGTAATAATGATTCCTTTATTTTAAGATTAGGGGCATTTTTGGAAAAATATATGTTTTTAGAAGAGAGTAGCAATTCCTGTGATGAAGAGAAAAAATAAGTGTTAATAGTGTAATATAGTCATCGGCCTACTCAGCTTCTCGGGCCCTAAACCTTATAACACTTGTAGTCTCAAGAGAGGCCCACCACTTATGACATCCTAAACTCCCGAGAAGTCAATGAGATCAACACCTCGCTGTGTGCTATGGTACGAGGCCTCCCTCAAAGTCCTCACCTCGAAAAGACTAATTGAGCCCAGCTCGATCTTGAAGGCTCATGATCTCCAGCCAAAGCATACGTCCTAGTCACACATCATGACCCAGGAGGACACTAATAGCTCGTTCGTACTCTAAGGAGCCATAACTCCCCAACTCGGGTACCTCTACCTCATTGAGTATTAGGTCGCTTGGTATGTCCTTAACATGCTATAAATACCTCCACCTCCTCCTTAGAGAGGAGGGAAGAAAAAGGACAAGAAGTCTCACATATCTTTAGGGAATACCTTATCTATATCGCAGACTAACTTAAGTGTCGGAGTGGCCGTGTTAAGCAACCTCCGACACCCTCTTTGACTTTTCTTTTGTGTTCGCAAGAACTTTTTTATTGGTTCAGATTCGGCTCTGCAACATTTGGCGCTGTCTATGGGAACATTGAAAAGCCCTAGTTCTTTTCATAAGAAAACCCCTAAAAAACCCATAACAAATGATGGCAAAAAAAAAAAAAAGAAAAAAAAGAAAACCATAACAGATAACCCTACCCTCACACAATGCTTAAACTGCAACAAGACAAGAATTAAGTTGATTTTGCCCCACTACCACACACGTCCCATCTTGTGGATGACGAGGCCCCAAAATGTCATGTCTTGGCCTGATCGTTATCACAAATGTTGGTCCTTTAGACGAAAGCCATCTCTTAGAACTAAAGTACATGTGTAAGCATAGAAAATGTGCGATCAAATGCCCTCCTGCAAGTTAGGATAGCAGAGTTGGAGGGTCTGAAAGACCTACATCTAGAGGAACATGCCTTTAGCGCATGAAAGAGTGCCTCGCTAATTCATTCACCACCCAGATGGGATGAGCAGTTTGTTGAAAGGAAACGCATGTTGCAGAGTCACCGCAGGCTAGTGCTTTCCACTAAGGCGCGGTCCTACAACTTTGGGCTACTCCAAAACACGCATCGGAGAGCCCGCGATTTTGAGAGCCTAGTAAGAGCTGACCATAGTGCCTCAGAGGGACACACAACCTCTTGACAGTCTACTCGAGGTACCGTGAAACACCAGGTTGATGATAACCGACTTAAAAAGGAGAGACTGGTAGATCCCAATCTAAATCGGGACCATGGGCACATTACCCCTACTCTTATCCCTAAGGCCACACATATCGGCTCCAATGAGGGACAAGCATTAGAAGAGATAAAGGATGTGGTGACGAGACTATCTACTATCAAAAAGAGCTTTAAAAGCGAGCCTACTACCAAGGCATCCCTAAGCAAAACGCCTTTTGTAATCAAGGTTCAATTTGAAGTACGCTCTATGGGAGCTTGACTACTCGCTCTAGAATCATATGATGGACCAATCGACTGAAAGGATCATGTTGCCCATTTTCAATCAACCATGGCGATACACAAATTTTTTGGATGCCATATGGTGTAAAACTTTTCCTACCACCTTCCGAGGTGTTGTAAGGGTTTGGTTCAACAAGCTCGAACCCAATATAGTAGGTTCCTTCACTCAGCTAATCGACCTCTTTGTAGTACACTTCATGGTGAGCAAACCACTAGAGAAAAATACCTCTTATGTTTACACAGTATGGCAAAAACAAGTTGAACCCTTAAGAGGCTGCTTGGCAAGATTCAATAAGGTATGTCTAGAAATACCAAACCTCAACTAAGGCGTAGCTTTGGAGGCCATCAAACAAGAAGTCCTTGTAGACAGCTCATTCTTTGACTCCCTCTCGAAATGCTAACTCGCTATGCTTAAGCAGGTGAGGGAGAAGGCACAAAAATACATCTGTCAAGAAGACCCAAGAAATGCATGAAGAGAAGCTAAAAACTGAATGGGGCCCACCCAAACTTACGAAAATCCACCTTGAGAGAAGAACTAGCCAAGTGATTGCTATGACTTTAACCGAGTCGACAAGCACTAAGGTCTTAGGGAAGCAAGTGAAAACTCTTCCTAATGTACGGTGAGTTCACCCCTCTAAAGCTGTTGGTCCATGACGTGTTCCTTGAGATAAGAAATCAAGGCTTCCTTTTGCCGCCACCCCCAATGAAGCTAAGCTTACGATGAAAGGATTCGAAGAAATATTACAAATATTGCAAACGTCGCCTATCTTTTGTAACTTACTCACATGTATTAAATGTCAGATAAACATACAATTGGTAACATTTAACAATTATTTTATATTATATCAAACATCCATTTCATTTATAACTCTTTTATTTTATTAAACGTTACTAATTTATTACCAAATTAATTTAACAATATGCGCCAAATTAAAAAAAAATTATAAAAAATACCAATTCTTGGAAATTAAATTTTAAAAAAGATAAAGTCTACCTTTTTCCCCCAACAATTGTTATTTACTTATTATAAGTTGTGATAATGATCGTTGGATCTTACTATTAAATATAAATCGTCCGATTGAGCAAAACCATGTAGCTCTTCCATTTTCCACCAAATGAAACCTTAACTCGTGGAAGTGTGAAAGTAAAAATCTATTCTCTTTCTCTCTCTTCTAACCCACCCCGCCTCCCCCCCCCCTGGCCACTTACCCACCCTTCATCTCCTCTCCTTACTCGTTATTTAATTCTATTGTAGAAAGAAGAAGAAGATGGGCACCATAAGAAGCTGCTGGATCTATTGATGGGAGCCAATCTCAGTTGCATGTTCCTTGTTGGTTACTGTACATCCCTTATACAAATGATCTTGAATATTTCTTATGTTGGATCTTCTTTTGGATTACAGTGTTCTACATCTTTTTTACCGATGATCAAGATGTTCACTTGGATGAATTACTTTGTTGTCAATTTGTTTAATTGATTCTCATAATTTATTCCTTTATCTTGACTTTGTAACTCTTACATGAACTAGATTCAAGGGATTTTGGGCTCGCAAAAACTTTGAAAGCAGATGACCTAGCTTCTTTAGTATGCATCATCAGGGAATCAATATAAATGAACTATGAAAAAAGATTAGAGAGATGCTTTTAAAGTGATTTATTCCTTTATACTTTTTCTAGGTTGTTGGAACTCTAAATTACATATGCCTTAAGCTACTTGTGTAATATCCTTGATTTTACATAACCCGGTTATAATAAATATATAAAAATAAAATGTAGAATCATAAAAGAACCATAACAAAAATATTATAAACCACTCCAAAATTTTTCGCGATTTAAAGTATGAACAAATTAGAATAAAGAATCTTTATCACTAAGACTATAAAAGCTCAAAATAAAGAATAAAGAAAATTATTAAATATTTATGAACTTAAGTTTTAATGTAAAATATATATATATATATATATATATTATTAAAACATTCAAGTTAAATAATTCTGAGTCTATAAAACTAAAAAGTCTGATCTAATCCAGTAATTTATAATTAGTAAAAAGAACTGAGTAACAAATATAAAATTAAAATTAAATTTCTAATTTAATAAAAAGTCTAGAATAAATTTATAAATAGAAATGATTTCATATGTAATTTCAAACCATAAGAATTTATAATAAAGTCAAATTAAGGGTAATATGATTATTAAAATACTACGAAACTAAACTTTTAAACAAATAAAATATAATTTACGATAGCAAGTATAAAACAGAAAAGTAAAAGTATTAAACTAAAGATTTTATGTATACTATCATATTCAGAATATTTAATATCGTTAATATATAAATTTTTATTCAAAATTATTATCAAATCGTATTTACTATATGTGTCATTTAGATCCACAAAATTAATTTTTTTCACTAATTTATATTTTCCCCTACTCCTTACATATTTATTGGTTATAAATTTATCATCTTCTTTTTATTTTCATATTTCTATATATCCAAACTCACTTGCATTTTTTTCCCTATTTTGCTTTGTTACGTAGTTACGTATGAATTCACTTTCAAACTTGAATTCCTTCCTGGACGCGGACAAATTCAAAAGAAGAAGCGAAAATTCAAACACATATATATAAATCTTTAATAGAAATTATGTGTATACTATAGTGTTTAGAATATTTAATAACGCGAATATGGAAATCTCATCTAAAAATATTATTAAATCAGTATTTAATATACGTATCATTAAATCCGCAAAATTGATTTTTTCACAAATTATATTTTACTCCTTCCTTATACGGTTATAAAATTCATTATCTTATCTTTATATTTTATTTATATATATCCTAAACCTAAAATAATTAATATTTAACTATTATATAATATATATATACATAATCTTAGCTTGCTGAAACGGATTACATTTGTTTTGGAGGGCTGAGATCTCCTTAAATTTGGTGAGCCGAAAAATCCTTCAATAAGCCATGTTAAAGTCAATACAAATCTACTTCAACTAATGCAAGTTGGCCAAGTCACTCCACACATTTATGACAATCAAACAAGGGAGGCAATGAACAACAAACAAGAGCAAATTGCTTCGGAATTGCGGAAGGAACGGGCTGAAGCTTACATTCCTTATATATATATACAAACGGACTCGGATGGCTAACAAACGAACTTCAAATTCCTCCAAACTTTCCAGAACTCATTTACACTCATTAGAAGTAGAACCAACCCAAGAACCGATTATTAAACGCTCGGACCAACCCAGTTCAAGAATTTGAACAAAAATCTGGAAAAATATTCAAAAAACGAGCTTGAGGTAAGTGATTCTCATTCCGCGAGTTTTGATGTTTTAGTTGTTATATGTATATAAATATCATGTATAAATGCTTAGGAATGAATTAGAATGAAATTATGTGCGTAAAACAATGGAAAATCGGATCAAAACCAAGGTTGAAGACGATGAATAGTGCTTCTCAATGAGTCCAGACTTCGTGTACGGGCGTACATGACCCGTAGACCCCTCGGCTAGCACGTTGTACGGGCGTACATAAACCGTGCAACCCTCGGCCAGCCACGGTGTACGGGCGTACTCGACCCCGTGTACCCCTCTGCCAGAAGAAAAACGAAACTAAGTATAAATAATTATATAATAATAATAATTCAAATAATTTAGAATGTTTATATATTTTTTTCCTGCATTTATTTATTTCCCTGGAATGGTAATAGTAATATTATAATATAATAATATTAAATCCAAAAATTATTTATTTAAATTTAAAAATAAATTATTTTTCTGACTTTATTAAATATAGGATGTTTAAATATTTAATCTATTATTATTCATCTAAAAGAGAAATTTTCTTTAAAAATATAAAATTACTTTGTTAAGTAATTTCCGCATAATAAATTTCTAATTATTAATATCCTTAATATTATTAAAAGAATTTTTAGAATTTCAAAAATATTATTTTTGAAATAATAATAAAAATGGATATAAGACTAAAATTACTTTAGTAACAATATTAATTAAAAATAAGACAATTAGTATAATTCTTAATGTGATGGAATATAATCTATTTTCGGAAATTTATTATTATTACTATTATTATAATTGTTATTATTATTGTTATCATTATTGTTGTTAGTATTATTGATTTCGTTACTAAAACTATTAAATTGTTTTTGTAATTAAAATTGTTTTTACTATTAGCAGTAATATTAAAACTAATATAATCACCATTATCTTTGATACTAGTATTACTACTACTTTTATGAGTATCACTAATACTAAGGTCAGTATATTATATAAATAAAATATATGATTTTTGGTAACTAATTAAAATAGATTTAGTAATTGAATTAGGCGATTAGTTTCCAATTAACTCAGTTTAGATTAATATAGTAAGTAAGACCAAAAAGAAAGGAGTACGTAATTTTTAAAATATGTCTAATTTAGAATTAGTGTAAATAATAGTACAAGTTATACCACAACTAATCTGGTGAATATGTTATTCCAAATATCTTACTTTCAGAACTAATAGAAGAATAGATTAATTAAATAATAAATATCTGTTATTTCGTTTTCATAGGAAGAATAGATCAATCCTCGAAATTCCAGTAGCATATTCCAATAATTTAGCAAGGACCACAGGTGAGGGACTTTGAACTTATCATATTGTTTGTGCTTGTAGTTAGTTGCATTGATAATAACATATCAAACTGAATTGCATGTGGGTTTGGGTAAATTGCATGCTGCTTGGTGTATGTATGATTGTCAAAACATCTTATTATAATTAACAATTTCTTTGTACGATGACAATTGTATGGAGCATGTTGATGTTTGTCTGTAAGTGTATTATCATCCTGAATTTGACTAAAAACTATTGGTACCATAAAATGAAATGGGCATGCATCGCATATATTGCATATTTGCATCTCTAAAAGCGTAGTAGTCTATTACGTATTGGCCATCCGGGACTTTGATAATGCTTGGTTGACCTAGGCTAAAGGCTATTAGATCAACGCAAGGTTACCTTTGATTCTATTGGTACCATAAGAACTAAGTGGTAAATAAAGGACGCCGCTTATGGTATTGTTTGGATGACTAATGCTTAGGAAGTTGCTAAAGGTATGTACATGAGATGGTTTGTTAAACTATCATATTTAAAAGTGATAACCCTAATACGAGAAATCGTAGATTCCCCTGTATGCTTGGCTTCTTCTGGATAGACTATGTACTACTGGTTCCTTCAACCTGATGAGAGGGGTAAATCTCCATCCTGCTTTGGACTCCGGATTCTCCAGGCTTGTATTTGTTCATATGCTTGATTGTGGCATTACATATTTGCTAAGAAAACTTGATTTCCATTGTTGATATGTGGTCTGGTCAGGTCATCTCACTGAGCGTGTGGTTTTGCTCACCCTCCAACAGTCTTTGTGTAGGTATAACGTTAGCTGGGATTGGGTTAAGCATGAGTGAAGAGTGCTACATCAAAAGACCTTGCTGAAGATAGATTCATAGATTATATTGGTCTCAAAGAACAAATTAGATAAATGGTATAATTGATTAAGATCTTGTATTTTCTAGGTTTAATCTCAATTTCACTATTTGGTAGGGATACCGATTCTCTGCGGTTCTGGCAAACTAAGGAAAATCGGAATCCTTAGTATTTGTATAATATATTGGTATGACTACATTACATGTAACAATTATAAAATAGAGTCTTGTAATATCTGACTTGCAAGACGGTTCTCATATTACGGGTGCACACGTGGTATGACGACTACAGGATGATATTACTAGGCCTTATTTTGGGGCGTGACAACTTGCAGATATACTCTATGGGTTTAAATCTAATATATGTCTCTAGGTGAGTGTTTTTTTACTGTATGCCTAATACTTCATCCAACTTCTTGTTACCCTTGTCTTAAATTATTCTAGGTAAATTTCTCTAGGTTGTTGCATGTATGAAATCGTTGCTCACTGTCTAGCATTTACGGCTTTGCAAGTTCTTTCTATTATTCTTATCTTTATGGTGGTTTTTTCTAGGATTAGCAAGTTTGCAAGTTAATAGTATAATGAGGAACAAGGCCCATAGTCTACATCAGTGCGTCTTCTCATCCCTTTCTTTATATCTCTCTGCTCTCAGTAGACGTGATAGGGGAATTTACTTTCTAATTGTGCGTTGCATATTTAAGCTGGTGAAATAGTTTTGGAGATATTACATAGATATGTAGATCCAAAATCTTTGTGAGTCTATATTCGCATATGAATTGTGTGTAAGAATCTTGGTTTTAAATTTAAGTCCATAAATGACCAAATATGGTTCTAAATTAAATTTTCTCTACAACAAGATAAGGAATTTGAGTGTAGTAGGAGTGATTGATTGATTGGTTACATTTATGGAAATATTTTTTCTTATAAGATATGAAATTTGTAGCATCAACTGGAAAACATCAATCATAAGCTAATTTACTCTGGCCAATTGTTGTCTTATGTATATCTCTTCATTTTTTTCAAACTCCTGTTCGAAGTACTAAGATGGTTATTATTGGCATTATACTCTTAATTATTGATTAGTAAGATAAATCATAACTCCTATGTCTCTTGCCATCTTACTCTCAATCCTAGTAAGTCACATAGTTTTTATAGACATTCTTTATCTGTGTGTTTGTTTACCCGCCGCCTCCCCTCCCCTCAACACACACACACACATCAGCTGAACATGCTTTTTCTTTCTTATTTTCTTTCCTTTGTTTTCTGTATGTGCACATGCCTGCACACATGTGTGTGTGTCAAGCAGTACTTATTGCCATACATGCTCAATTCCCAATTTTGGAGTACGTTGCTATGCTTATATACAAATCAATTTTTTTTCTTTTATTGGAGATAGGAATATCTTAAGAGTACAAAACAATACAATGGTTTAGTTGAAGCTCCAAAACATAAAATTTCACGAGATTGTGCTTTTTGGCCACACTCACAGCTTAATGAGATGTAGTCAATCTCAAATTACATCATTTCCATGTTCATTGATGACACCTCCTTATAATAATCTTATTTTTCGTAAAAAGAACAATGTTATAATCTAGAAGGCCCACATAAGCTTTGTGATGTGTTCAACTATCTTTATTATGTGAGATGGTTTCTCGAACCATTCTCTAATATCTTGAAGTATTTTATTCCATTGCATTAATAATCTTTGATCATCTCTTACCAAACTATGTGGAAGAAACTTCCACAAGTTTCTTATGAGTGGATATCATTGATTATGGGCTTTGTTCCTGTATATGTGTTAAAAGGAAAGTGCCATAATGTACTACACTTTAATTCACTAAATATCAAACTTTTGTGGCACTTTATAATCTACCTAAGGCAAGTTCCACTAAAAATAACTTTTTTCTTCCTAGCATTAAAGCAATATTCCTCATCCTCTTCCTTACTTTCTCTTTTTCTCTTATGCTCTCTTTTTTGAATATGTGTGTGTATATATATATTTCACAATACAACTTTAATAAAACCTAATCAATTATTGTAACATTTGTTATTTTTATTATCAACTTTATTAAGTACTAATTCTCTTGTTCCTGTGTATATGGGAAAACTCTTATTAAGGACATGCTTAGGAAGAACATAGAACATTGACCAAGTGTAAGCTTTCTTTGTGGAATCAAAGGAATGATGATTGAGGATCGTGGATACATTTTTTGAGAGTTTGAAATCATGGCAAGCAAGAAGAATTCATGTTTCTTTAGTGTTAAACTAATTATGAAATTCTTTTCTACAAATTTGTTTATTTAAGTTCACTTGAGTATTTAGAGAAGTACCAACTGGTATTGCTCTTTTATTTTTCCTTCATATTTTTTATATGCTCCATTTTCTTGTATAGTGACAAATAGAAAATCAAATCAATTTGCATTATATGCAATGAATGAATTTGCAGTTTATATGAATGCTTGTGATGTTTCATGGTATTTCTTAATTAATGAGGAAAGACTGATATTCAGAGGGTCATTTATTGTGCTATATAAATACTTCTCTAGTATAGGTTCTCTTTTAGTAAAGTACATAACAGGAAATAGATTCGGCTATTGAAGCATTGATTATGGAAAAAAATTTGTCCTCCATTGCATCCTAAGGTAACTGTTACAACCGAACAACTCAGATACGAACAATTAAATCCAACAACAAAGGAATAGTTTAGATCTACAACAGAACAACAACAATATATACCTGGATAGTTCAGATCTAAACAAGAACAGCTCAAATCTACATCATGATAGTAAAGATCTACATTTGGACGTACCAGATTTAGGGGAAAGCCCAAATGGCTTAAAGATTACACAGCATAGAATACATGTATACTTTACAAAACATAGATTTGTACATAGCTGAATCTATTGTAACAGCTATCGTAACTAAAGTAGTTTTAACTACTGTGCATGTATAAATGCAGTGGATAAATCGAAAAGGGTTTTATCCCAGCTTACAAAAATACACTGTTTAGGAGTTGGTGGCTTTCTCGAATAGCCACAGTAACCATCTTGTTTCCTACAGACACAAATAGAAAAGTTAGTTCAAAACCCTAAACGAAAGAGAGAAAGTCAGAGAGGAGAGTTAGGATTAGAACTTAGCTTTGAAAGTGATGAAGAAAGAGAAAAGAGAAAGTTTATATACTCCGTGTATTATAGTCGGGTTTTTTCTTTTGTAGTCGGGTTATAACATCTAGTGCCCTCGTCCCGACAACTTTCTTATAGGTCAATCATGGCTCCTGTTACTCGTTCGCATGAATCCAAGGATGAAATGGATGTAATGAAACAGACATTGCTTGCCATTCAAGATAGCTTAAGTAAAATGAATGACAAAATAGAGAAATTAGAAGTAAATCAAAATCTTTCTGAAGCCAATCATGGTAGTCCTCATGACCAAGATTCATCATTTTCAGACCATAATAGCCAATATTGGAATTTGTTGAAAGGAATCAAACTAGAAGTTCCGAAATTTTTGGGCGAGGATGTTTTAGGGTGGCTTTTTAAGGTTGATCAATTTTTTGTTTTCCATCAAACTCCTGACGAACAGAGGATTACCATTGCTTCTTTTGCTTTGAAGGTTGATGCTTTAAATTGGTATAAGTGGATGTTCCTCAATAAACAACTCAGTTCTTGGTCTAAGTTTATAGAAGCCCTTCAAAAATGATTCGAGCCATTTGGGTATGAGGACGTTCAGGGCATGCTTGCTAAACTAACTCAAACTTCTTCTGTCTCACATTATTAATTACAGTTTGAGGAACTTTCTAACTGTACCTTAGGATTTTTTGAATCATTCCTTATTAGTTGTTTTATTTCAGGATTAACTCCAGCTTTGAGACGAGAAGTTCAAATTTCTAGACCCAGAGATTTAATGGATGCAATCTGGTTAGCCAGAATCCATGAAGACAAACTTAAGGAGCAAACAGAAGGCTTTCGAACTTTTAAACCCTTTAAACCCAATCCTTCCACATACACTTCCCCACCATTACAATTTTCAAAACCACCAATACCAAACACATCATCCCCAGTAAGTTCTACTTCTATTTCTTCTTCCTTACCCATTAAATGACTGACTCTTGCAGAAATGCAAACTAGACGAGACAAGGGACTATGCTATAACTGTGATGAGAAATTTCACAGATTTCACAAATCCAAAGCAAAATTTCTTTTGCTTCTGTCAGATATTAAAGAAGATGATGAAGTACAAAATATTTCAGAATTACATGAGGAGAGTGATATGCATTTCACTATCAGTTACAATGCTTTGAATGGGGACATGTTTCCTAGAACACTTAGATTTCAAGGCACTATTAATTCTCCTAAGATTGCTGTATTTGTTGATTCTGGTAGTACTCACAATTTTATGCATAGTAGATTTGCCAATCATTTAGGTCTTACCATAGTTCCAACATCACAATTTCATGTCATGTTAGGCAATGGTCAAAAACTTAAATGTCAAAGGCAATGTAATTTGGTTCTAATGAATATTCAGGGCTTTAATTTTCAAGATACTTTTTATATTTTGGATATTCAAGGAGCAGAAGTGGTTCTCGGAGTTCAGTGGTTCTCGTAGTTTAGTGGCTCCAGGGTTTGGGGCTTGTCACAATTGATTACACTGATGACTTTTTCTCATTTGGGATCTCAGATTAGCCTAGTGGGTGATCCATCTGTTCCAGCACAATTGATTTCTCATAATCAATTAAGGCGGCTCTTTAAGGTTCAAGCTATAGCTTCTTGCTATACTCTTGTGGCTCAGATGGATACTATTTCAGTGAATACCACCAACAATAGTTCCATTGAAGAACTATTGGGCAGATTTTCATCAATATTTGAGCCACCATCATCATTACCTCTTTTATGATCCATTCAACATCATATTCATTTAGTAAATGGGATTGATGCGGTGAATGTAAGGCCTTACCGGTATCCTCATTTCCAAAAGGAGGAAATTGAGAAACAAGTCCATGACATGATGGAACAAGGCATTATTCAGTATAATACTAGCCCTTTTTCATCTCCAGTCTTATTGGCTAAGAAAAAAGACTGTTCTTGGCATTTTTATGTGGATTATAAGGCACTTAATTAGGCTACTATTAAAGATGAATTTCCTATTCCCACAATTGATGAACTTCTTGATGAATTACATGGTGCTGAGATATTTTCGAAGCTAGACTCAAGAGCTGGTTACCATCAGATTCGGATGGCTCCATCTGATGTTTCAAAGACTGCCTGTCACACTCACGAAGGACACTATGAGTTCTTTATGATGCCATTTAGCCTTAGCAATGCTCCAGCCACATTTCAATCCATGATGAATTCCATTTCTAAACCTTTCTTATGCAAATTTCTAATTGTTTTTTTTAATGATATTCTTGTTTACAGCAGGTCCTTGACGGAACATATTACACGCTTAGAAACAGTGTTTGATACTTTGCAAGCTAACACTCTTTATCTTAAGAAATCTAAGTGTGTCTTTGGCCAAAATACTATTTAATATCTGAGACACATTGTATCTATCCATGGTGTAAAAACCTGATCCAGCAAAGGTGACAGCAGTACAAGATTGGCCAGTTCCTATCTCTTTGAAGCAGTTAAGAGCTTTTTTTGGGCTTTCAAGCTATTATAGAAGATTCATCAAAGCTTATGCTTCAATTGCCAGCCCTTTAACAGATTTATTAAAGAAAGATGCTTTTCAATGGTTATTGGAGGCTCAATCTACTTTTGACTCTCTTAAACATGCTTTAGTCACAGCTCCAATACTTGTTTTACCAGATTTTTCTAAACAATTTATTGTAGAAATAGATGCTTCAAGATCAGGCATTGGAGTAGTATTGTTGCAGGATGATAGACCAATTTCTTATTTCAGTAAGAAATTGCCAATCCATATGACTAAGGCATCAGCTTATGTTCGTGAATTGCTTGGAGTGGTGGAAGTCGTTAAGAAATGGAGACAGTATTTACTTGATGCACACTTTATTCTTAGGACTGATCATCGAAGCCTTAAAGAGCTTTTCACTCAGGTTATTTCTACTCCTGAACAGCATAAATACTTAACTAAGCTTTTAGGGTATGATTATACCATTACATACAAATTTGGACAAGACAATATTGTAGCTGATGCTTTGTCTTCTCAATATGATGGTATTCTTATGCAATTGGCTACTTCATTACCTTTATTGCATATTTCAGATACTATTAAACAAGAATATACCAAACTTCTAGCATTTATTGATGTGATTCAGTAGTTGGATCAGGGTTAACACTTGAAGTGGCCATTAAGATGGCATCACGGTTTATTGTATACTAGAGGCCGACTATTTTTGGTTCCTACTTCTCGATTGATTCCTACTATTTTACTGGAATTCCATTCGACTCCAGTATTGGGTCATTTTGGTATACTTAAGACTTATAAAAGGATAGCGCTTAATTTTACTGGCCTAGTATGAAACATGATGTAGAGTTGTTTGTTTAAGATTGTGCGGTTTGTCAACAAACCAAGTACTCTACCTAAAAACCAGCTGGGCTATTGCAACCATTGCCAATACCCAAGCAAATTTGGGAGGATATTTCTATGGACTTTATTACTTGTCTTCCTAAGTCCAATGGGTTTTCTGTCATTTTTGTGGTGGTGGATAGATTGTCCAAATATTGTCATTTAGGAGATTTGGATTCCAATTTTTCAGCTACTAAGGTAGCTTAGTTGTTTATACAACTAGTGGTTAAGTTGCATGGTTTCCTAAATCCATTGTTTCGGATAAGGATCCTATATTCATGAGCAATTTTTGGAAGGATTTATTTTGTTTCAGTGGATCTAAGTTCTCTTATAGGTTAGCCTATCATCCTCAATCCGATGGGCAAACTGAAGTTTTAAACAGAACAATCCAACAATATTTGAGATGCTTTGTTATGGATGTTCCTTCCCAATGGTATAAATTTTTACCATGAGCTGAGTTCTCTTACAATACATCTAAACATGAAGGAGCTTTTATGACTCCTTTTGAAGCAGTCTATGGACAAAAACCTCCTACTATTCCTCTGTATGTTAGAGGCAATTCTTCTTTGGAAGCAATTGATATGGAACTGTCTACTAGAGATCAGATTATCTCTATCTTACAGACCAATCTTAAAACTGCTCAACATTGAATGAAGTGTTTTGCAGATAAGCACCGTACTGAAGTCACTTTTGCTATAAGGGATGGGTTTATGTGAAATTAAAACCCTACAAGCAGACTTCAGTGTCGAGTACTGTTCATCACAAACTATCACAGAGGTATTATGGTCCATTTCGTATTATTAAACGAATAGGACTCACTGCTTATCAACTGAAACTACCTCAAGCTACTCGAATACATGATGTTTTTCATGTATCTTGCTTACGATTGGCTCAGGTATCAACTGAAGCTACTCTACCTTTACCATCAGAATTCTATGATGATCATCCTCTAATTCAACCTCTGTGTATTTTGGACACAAGAATAATTTTAAGACATGTATCGGAGGAGGCTCAGATACGAATTCAATGGGATGAGTTACAATTAAAGGATGCTACTTGGGAGGATTTTTCAAATTTTAAATGGATCTATTTACATTTTGACCTTGAGGACAAGGTTGTTTTTTCTAGAAGGGAGAAAGTTGTTACAACCGAACAACTTAGATACAAACAACTGAATCCAACAACAAAGGAACAGTTCAGATCTACAACAGAACAACAGAATATACACCTGGACAATTCAGATCTAAACAGGAATAGCTCAAGTCTACATCAATACAGCAAGGATCTACATATGGACGTGCCAGATTTAGGGAAAGCCCAAGTGCCTTAAAGATTACACAACATAGAATACATGTATACTTTACAAAACATAGATTTGTACATAGTTGAATCTATTGTAACAGTTGTTGTAACTAAAGTAGTTTTAACTATTGTGCATGTATAAATACAGTGGATAAATGGAAAAGGGTTTTATCCCAGCTTATAGAAATACACTGTTTAGGAGTTGGTGGCTTCCTTGAATAGCCACAGTAACCATCTTGTTTCTTGCAGACACAAATAGAGAAGTTAGTTCAAAACCCTAAACGAAAGAGAGAAAGGCAGAGAGGAGAGTTAAGGTAAGAACTTGGCTTTGAAAGTGAAGAAGAGAGAGAAAAGAGAAAGTTTATATACTCCGTGTATTGTAGTCGGGTTTTTTCTTTTATAGTCGGGTTATAACAGTAACTGTTGTACTTGCTAGCAAATTAGAGCTATTGTTTCTTTATTGGTTTGTTTCTAACTTAGAAGATAACCACCAGAAAAATTTTGGTTGCTAAGATAGGTTAGGTAATTTCCTATTTCATATTTTTGTTGTTGTATATATGTATACACATTGCAAGGCCAAATCATCTTTGTAGTTATAAGATAGAATGTTTTAGCTAAAAAGAATATAGAGTTGTCATCTTGAACTAAGATTTCTTAGCTTCACTAAAAAGCTTTAATAGCATTTTATGTTTTAAACTTAGTGTTCTATCATGATTAAAGAATCAAGTAGGTGTATGGGAGGAAGGTATGAATTAATGGAAAGATACATGTAGTGAAGTAGGACGAAATGATTTTGATATACTAATTTAGAGGAGACTATTGTGTTGTTTTTGCAGCATATAATGTCATTCTATCTAGTCTCTCTGCACTTATAGCTATCTAATAACCTCTTCTTGCACGAGGTTGTGGTAACACAACAAAACCAATTAATCTAGAGTAAATCCCCTATTGTGGGGTAGTTATTTGTTATAACTAATATTTCTTCAACTATATTTTGCAAGAAATTTCCCATCTGCTCTATAAAATGAAGATCTTATTTTTTTTTTTTTAACTATGCCCTAGTGCTTTGTCTTTTGCATACTTTCTTAGAAACTATGGTTTCAAGGGTTTTGAGCCTTCGATGCAAAATTATCTTATGTTTATGTCAGTGCTATGGATGGAAATTTTTGTCATGGTAACATAAATGTATAGTATGGATATGTTTTACTTATAGTACCGACTTTCTCTTTAAAGGACTTTATTGATGGTTTGGGTCACAACTTTGAGACAAAATTCATGAGAAGAATATTTAGGTTAAACTGAAAGAATTCATTGTAGAACAATTCACAAATGGTGTAAGGTATATGAGATATTTTTCATTTTTGTTTCCAATTTCTCTTGCATGCATGGAATTTCTACAGGAATAAGTTTTACTATATACTCTTTTGAAGAACTTAGTATTTGTTACAAGGTTGGCTTGAGACCAAGAGTTACTAGTTTGGAAATTTTGATGCATAAAATAGAGTTGATGTGATGGTTCTTGGACTTTATGTAAATTTTAGATATCTTGGATAATTATGAGACATGAGTGTATGTTGGCTGTATTTTTTCCCATGTGCAATTTATATTCATAGATAATTCTATTTGTCCTAGAAGGGTTATAAGTAATGCCAATGTTCAAATGGTTGAAGTGGCACATGTTTATGAGATGTTAGTATGATATTAACCCATTTTACTCTGTGTGGGACTAATAGGAAAGAACATTGTCAAATACTTGCTGATTGCTACTATGTATTTTGAAGGAATAATTAAAGATTGTCGTAGTATGTGTTGCTAACTACTCTAAGGTGAATGCATAATCAATGATATGTGGCTCTGATAGTTTAGAATTAAATTTAATTTTTATTACAATAAAAAGTTTATTATACTTGCAACCTTTTTGAGTGAGTATGGTGCTTCAGTTGGAAAATATAGTGTGTTAAAGTTATTTGAGCCTGGGAGATTCCAATTTTTGACACATTTTATGCATGTCCTTTGTTTTGAGTTCCCATGTAAATAATACTTAAAGGGGAGAAAAAAGAAGAATTTGTTAAGCATTAGTTTCATGTGGATATCCCATACTCTCAGGAAGCAATTGTGAAAAGTTTGTTAAGGGATAGAACAAAATTCAATTTGTGCTACAATAAAAGGTTTATTGAACCTACAGTTTTTTGAGTGGGTATAATGCTTTAGTTGGAAATATAGTTTGTTTATTATATGAGCCTGGGTGATTCCAATTCTTGAAACATTTTATGCATGTCCTTTATTTTGAATTCTCATGTAAATAATACTTGAACGGGAAAAAAAAAGAGAAGAATTTGTTATGCGTTACTTTCATATAGATACTTCCAAGAAGCAATTGTGAAGACATCTAAATTTTTTGGCAAATTACTGTACATGTGTTCGTTTTTTTTTTTCTCCGTTCCTTTCATGCCTTACTTATGCCTTATTCCCCTTGCAGTATAAGCTTGGTGGAAGAATTCCTAAGAAAGGAGAAAAGTATTCTTCTTGAAGTAATAAAGGTTTGTTAAGATGCACTTACAACTCATTTGCTTCGAAATTTCAGTTTACCCTTTCATCTGAAAAGATTTCTTTTAATATTTTCTTTTTATCTGAAAAGATTTCCTTTAATACATTTTCATTGAGTCATGTTCATCTAACAATTTTTTTTATACTTAATCAATTTAATTATAGTATGACAGTGGGATGATTGGTAATATTATTGAGTTAAAAATAAAAACTTAATAAAAATTTAATTTTTTAAAGATTTATTTATAGAAGGATAAGACTTTTTAAAAATAAATAAATAAATAAATATGGAGGTTTAACCTTGTGAAAACTTATCTTGTAAAATAGTCTCTCGTCTTTCATAGTAATAATGGTGTTACAATTTTGTTCATTATTATTTTGATCCAAAATTTGTGAGTCCAAAAGGCATCACCAAAAACTTATAGTAGCCATACCTACGCAAACAACCAACATTATCAGGTCTAGCCCCTAATATGAAACTAAATCCATCAAACTCACTCACTTGGTATGTAAGGCAATTTTTGGTACATCTTAAGGTTGAATTCAGAGTTGGTGGTATCCTAACCTGTGATCTATTTTTGAGAAGACCATAGCTCCTGTTAATTGGTCAAACAAGTCATCTACCCAAGCAAGTGGGCTACAGCTCCTTGTAATTGGTCAAACAAATCATATATTCGAGGAAGTGGGTACTTGATCTTTATTATCACTTGATTCATATCTTAGTAGTCTATATATAGTCTCATACTTCCATCCTTCTTCTTCACAAAGAGTACCAGGGCTCCCCATGGTGATATACTAGGGTGTGTGGACCCTCTATCTAATATCTCTTGGAGTTGCTCCTTTAATTCCCTTAAATCATTTGGAGCCATCCGGTAAGGAGCCTATGATACTGGCGTAGTTCCTAAGACAATATCGATTCCAAACTCCACTTCTTGTTCAGGTGGTAAACCAGTAGTTCTTCTGGAAACACATCCTTGAACTCTCATACCACTAACACATCCTCTAAGGTCATTTCTCCCTTCTCCTCAATGCTCAAGGCCACAATCCTACCTTTGTCCCATAATTCTATCGATGGTAAGCCCTTGGCCTATGCAAATCTATTACATATGACATTTCCTTTTCCTCATTTACAAATTTTAACACTCCATGTCTAGAATCAGTTGTCACATTATACGTCAGTAACTAATTTATTCCTAAGATTACATCAAACTCTTTCATATCAAGAATTAACATGTCAGTAGGCATGTTTACATCAGCTATGTATACACTTACATTTTTACATACTTTATTTAAAACAACACCCATTCCCAAAGGTAAACTAACATAGAGATGCGTAGGTATATCATCAATATGCAAAGTATGCAACTTACTGAACTCCTCATATATGTAATTGTGTGTGGCTCTAGTGTCAAATAATACATATGTTGCATGTCTAGCTATAGAGATCATACTTGCAAGTGTGTCTATCTCGACTTCTGGTTCCTCAGCCTAAAAAGCATTAACTCTCCTAACAGTTCTGTTCCTTTCTCTAGATGGACCAGCACCGTTCTTGCCACTTGCCTTACACTCATTCCCATGATGCCTCCTTTGCTTGAATTTATAACAAAACACTAGCTTCAAGGTAGGGTTTGGATAGTCATAACTCTTGTGCCCCTATTTCCTACAAGTGAAACAAGCCCTAGGATTCCATTTGCATTCTTCCTTCTGGTGGGTTCCCATGCATCTTGGGCATCTTTAGTCTCTTCTAGTTATGGTCATCTTAGTAGGTGGTAGTGTGTAGGTCCTAGCATGAAGGTTTGTTTCTTAGGGCTCTCAATACTGCTTGAGCCTCCCATGTATCCTTGAGTTCTACCCTCAGCAAGAAATTGGGTAACGAGTCTCTTTCCAAGAAAACTCTGGCTTCATTCTATGTCTCTAACATACTTAAGCCTTTGTTCAGTCAACTTTGCTTTGTTCGCCACACCCAAGTAGGTTTCCAACTTAAACTTCCTCACTTCTTGTTGCAAGCATGGTTCTGACCCATTCAAAAACCTTTGCCTCCTTGACTCCTCATCATTCTTAAATGCTTTAGGAGGTAAAATTTATTAGGCGATACAACTCCGCCTTATATTCATCAACCATCTTACTCCCTTGCTTTAGGTTGTAAAAGTTAGTCGTCATCTTTCCCCAAACACTAGGTGAGAAATACTAAGTATAAAACTCCCTTTGGAACACCTCCCAAGTTATCTCATCATTGACCAAGTGGCTAGTGGACTCCTACCATTGAGCTACCTCACCTTTCAACATAAAGGTTGCATAGTCCAACCACATCTCCTTAGGCACTGCATAGGTAACTAACGCCTTTTCTACTACTGTTGAGATATATTTTACTCAATTTATATTGGATAAAACTTGATCAACTTGTTATTAATTTTATAGAAATTATGAGGAATTGGTACTTAATAAAGTTAATGTTATATTTCAGGTTTTTAAAGTGAATGGAAAGATTTAGAGGAACTAAGTACGGGAGATATACATCAGAGGAGTCATGGCCGCCAACCATCATGGAATCGCCGCTGGTCAACATTCATGGCCGACACTGGGTGGATAATGGCCGCCGCCATGGAGCCAGCCATCAGCACTGCAGAACTTTGCTCGAGAATTTTTGGCTGCCAGCCATGTTATAACACCTAGCCAGCCAACTTCTATATGAAATTTATTATCTAAACCTAGTATTATTTCATATATAGGCAGAGATAGATTCATTCATTCATTCCCTATTCATTCACATAACATTGTAGAAAACCCTAGAGAGATTTTCTAGGGTCATGAAGGGCTAAATACAAGATCTAGCCAAAGGATTGCTACATATTCAATTCAAGATGGATTGTGAGATCAAAACGGTTCTATTATATTGTTCTTAAATTGAGTATTCATATTTCATCTACTTTATATGTTATTATTGTATGTTTATTGATTACAACTTTGGATCCGGTTGTATGATTAACAAACAATAATCAATCAATTAGGAAATCATATCCGTAATTGTATGATCTTTCTAATATATGTGATGAAACAACACGATTAATTATAACCAGATGATTGATTTTGTGTTGTGGTGAAATATGATCTAGTTTAAATGATTCATGCTTTTGGATTGTTGATTAGGATTGGTAGTCTCTCTAATTCATAAAGCAATTGATAGATTAAATCCTAAGAGAGTATTTAGGGTTGTCTAACCAATTAGGGAAATAATCAAAGATCTTATCTTGATTATCGAATCATTAAGGAAAGATAGATTTTCAGAGCGTATTGAAAGTCATAACCAATCTATTCAATAAAGGAACAATAATCTTTGAGTCAATGATCAATCCCAAGAATTAAATTATGGTAAGACTTTGGTTGGATATTTTCCTAATATAGAATTTTCGTATTTAGATATAGAATTTATTTAATTGTTTGATTTCAAAAACCCCCCAATTTTTCTCTTTTCTCAATCTTGATAGAAATAGATTTTTACTAGTTCCCTATGGAGACGATCCTGCTCAACCCTATCTACAAATCTTTAGAGTAGGTTAAATATAAATATTTTTATTTGTTGGATTCGACACCCACCAACTACATAGGATAATTAAGTCTAAGGAAGAAGTTGGATCAAGTTTTGTTTGATTTGGACAAGGATCGAAGAAATTAGGAAAATCATGACCAATGCATGGGGGAATGCATCACCCTATGCTTCAATACATAGCCAAAAGGGGAGTCGTGCTTCTCCTTTGTTCGGGGTTTCAGAGGGAAGCATGGTGGGAAACACGGCATCGTATCCTTCCTATTCGACTCTAGGTTCAAGGAAGGGTTAGTTAGATCAGAGAGAAGCACAAGGGGAGCACAGCTTCATGTTCTTCCCATTCTCTTTAGCGATTCAATGCTCTATTGAAAACAGAGAGAACCATTGGGGAAACATGGTTTCGTGTATCTCTCAATGTTCCTTAGACTTCCTTGTACTTTTGGAGGCAAAGAAAAGCACGAAGGAAAGCATGACGTTATGTTCCCATAGTGTTTTTCTACATTTTATATATTCCCTATGTTTTGAGGATCAAAGAGAAGCATGATAGGAAACATGGAGTTATGTTCCCGTCATGCTTTTTTGACTTTGGTGTGTTTCGCGATTAAACTTGTCATTTGTATCAAAACATAGTTTTAGGATAAATTTTGGTTACTTTAAGTGTATTAGATGATCGTTTTTATGCCTAGACTCAACTATATTCACCTCTCATGTGCAAAACATGATTAATCCAAGTTTAAAGCCTAAAACATCTATTGTTGATAGCAACTATCAAGTTATCATGCTTTCTCTAAAATTTCCAAAAGGTTTCACGTAAAATCCTTCATTTAACTTACTCTAACATCAATAACACCACTTTCTACTTATTCATTGATCTTGTCCATAATTTTAGACACATAGCAACATTCATTTCTTCTCCAAGTTAATCTTTAGCAAGATTTTAGCAAGATTTCAACTTGAAACACGCTCATACTTCTCTTTAATATTTTTAGACCCCTTCTTATTTGCTCATTATTACTTATTCATAATGCTAGGAGTCGATACTTAGGTCTTACCTTGTTGTTGTAGCTACAAGGAGGTACTTTAAAGCTCAAGACACCTCCAAACTTGATTCCTTGCTTTCTTCACTTCGTGCCAACATCTTATGTCAGAATTTACATCTAAAATAATATAATCTTTGCATTTTGACACATGGAATCTTCACACTTACCTTATTACGATTTTCTCTGATTTTCTTGTAATTCTCTTTCTCTTAGTTCACCTTCATTGTTCACATTTCCTATTATGAAATGGATTATCTCAGTTGATCAGTGCTAATCCTTCGTTAATCTTACTTAGTTAACATTTAAATAGAGGCTAAGGTCTAGTGTTTCTTACTTTTGGGTTGTAGTAGGTTCCGTAAAAAGGGAATGATAGAAAATAAAGGTTATTTATATGGGGCTAGGGTTTATAGAACTCTTTCTCGAGTGCCACATGGTGCAATCTCAGCCATCCATTGCATTAGGCTTTTCTTTAGCAAATTTTTCCAACCTAATTTCATTTATCAACCAACTTTAAATTCTATTTTACCATAACCCCTTAATTAATTTTATTCATTCTCTTACTTTAAATTCTTAATTATTTTTTAGCTATTTTTTTTAATTTTAATTTTATGTGTGGTGTTTGGATCATTTCAATTGTGATGGAGGACCCTACCAATGACAATAGCTCAATTACTGAGTGTGTTAATCCCGCAACATTGCAATTCAATCAGCAAGATGCGTGAGACTAGCTAGTGGAATGGATGGCAGTCACACATATATCATTCCATACAGTCGGTCATGAAAAATTCGATAGTTGGAATACGGGAACCATGCAACCCCTATACTGACATGTGGGCCAATAAACATTAAAAAATGACATGATGAGCCTTTTCGAGAAAAGGCATGAAGCCCTAAAGGGTTTTATCAAACCTTCCTTCTAGGTATAATTCCCCAAAATAATTTATTGTTCATGTAAGTTTTTAGATCATGCATTGATTTACAATGTTTTCTTTCGGTTTAAATAATGCATTCGATTTTACTTATGTAGAGTCCCCCTCACCTAAGACGTGTGGAAGTCTCCCATCATTGATGTATAATATAGCTATATGTGTGTAGCCACCTACTGGATAGATGAACATTAGTTAATCTAGAAGCGGATTATTGCTTTCATGCCGGGAGAGATGCACTAGTCAAGTAATATCAAATAACATCCTGGAAGCCAGGTAGTTACATTACGCTATACATATTATATTTAGAATAGCTTTTGGCAATGCATCAAACAACACTGCTTCCATTCATTATTTGAAGTAATTGTTAAATCAGATGTGCGATGAAATGTTCTTTTGCGTCCAATGTGTCTCCATATTATGAATTTGGCAGTGCAAGCAGGCCTTGGAGCTTGTGACATTAACATACATATTGAAAAGATAAGATATGAAATCAATTGTCTTTAAGTTTCGTAGAGATTTAAATTGATGTACATGGAGTTTGTCAAGGCACATTGTTTAGAGTAAAAGCTGCATGCTCTTGATTGTGTAACCAGGTGGGATTCTACGTTCAAAATGCTCCATTAGGCATTAAAGTGCAAAAGGATTCTAACTCATTTGTACAATACTATACTCAATCCCTCTAATCCTAACATTGGTCTGATGGAGAGTAGGGATTGACAAATAGCAGATGCACTTAAAGAGGTCCTGAAGGTATTTTTTGGCTTAAACATTTATTGAGTTCCACTATCCCACTAGCAATTAGGTACTTCTCCACCTGGTTAATATATCGGATGTGTTGAGTAACTACAATTCAGATCATAATCTGATTGCCACTGTGTCTACCATGGCTAGTAAGCTTCAGGATTATTTTGTCCCTCTTCCCCTACTCTTCCATGTTGCAACAATGCTAGATCCACGATATAGGTTTCGTGTGAATAAAGCATTCCTTAAGGAGTTATATAAGAATATTGGAGTGGCCGATCCTAAATCAGGGGCCATAAGTCTTTATACTGTAGCAAAAAATTTGCTTAAAGACTTGTATTGGTGTCTTAAATAAGACGAATCCATTGTCACCCCAATCATAACGATCAAGTAGTCACTCATCTTGGGGTTTTTCAAAGAGGAGTAAACAAATTGCTTAGGATATTGGGAGCAATCATGTGGCTTCCCATGAAATCTTTAGTAACATGCTGGTGTATGAGGTCTGGTAACTTGATGAGGAGAAACCGAATGAGGAAGGAGCTAGCGGGGTAGGGGGTGATTTCAATGTCCTTAGTTAGTGGAAGAAGAGGACATACATGATGCTGGTGCTTTCCATATTGGCATGGGATGGTTTGGCTTCTCTAGCTTGAACAGTTTCATCGGAGTCAGATTTCAATTTAGGTGAATGAGTTTTCAACCCGCACTGCCATAGGCTAAAAGATGCCACTGTTGTAGCATGTGTGTACTTAAAAAGATTGGTTCGATGGCATTAGTAGGAAGTAGATGGACTTACACTTTTGGTCACCACCGGATTTGCAGCAACAAACATAGACAGAATAGTAGAGTGAGGCTAGACTTGGAGAGGGTTTCTAGGAGGGTGTATATAGTTGATGAGAAATATTTTTTAATCTTTTTGTAAATATTTTGTTGTTAAAGAATGTTATTAATAAAATTTAATTTTCCTTTGATCCTAATGCATTTATTGATTTTATTTATTTAATAATATATAATTATTCTAAATAAATTAAGTAAGCATGTTTAACATTTAATATAAGTTAACTACTATTGTTATATTATTTGATAATTTCATTTTTTTGTTTCTTAAAAAAAAATTAAGGTTAATATGTTAAGTAATACAATTATAATCATTTCAAAAAAATATAATATACTAAGCATATTATATTTTCTTAAGAAACAAATATATTCAATTAACATAATAAAAATCATTTATTTAAGTACGATTTATAATAAATTAAAAAATTAAGTCACCATTTCTTATATTATTATTTAAAAAAGGCCTGCATGCTGATTTATGTACTTTGCATGCCTTGCCGTGCCATGTTGACCCCCTTATTTCACCTGCTTCACGTGCCACATATGCTTATGCTTTTGTCTTTTTCCATTATGTGCTGGTACACCCGTGTTGTGGCCCATTTACCATGCCTAAACATAAGGCAGGATAAAAACAAATAACGTTGAGCATACTGCAACTCATTTAAGCATAACCATGCATTTCTCAAACTCATTTATCGAGGGGCTTGAGATATCTCTCTCATAATGAGAGGGAAAAATCTCATCTTTATTACTCGTCTCGCTCTAGATACATGATTGACACTATGTTTAATCACAATCTTTATAATTATCTTGTTAAAGATAACATTTGATTTTGTCAAATCATAATATCCTAGTACTGAAATCCACGGTGATTTTGGGTATAAGGATTCAATGGCATAGTTATTATGAGAGTCACTTATGAGATTAATCCATGTATGGATCTTATAGTAGGTTGGTTCGGTAGTTAGTTCTTTAACATGTACTTATGAGTTTAATTTATATCTACATACGTATAATCATCTCATAATTATGAATAAAAAATCATACTAGACTTAATTCATTATTGTTCCCACAATAACAAGCATCTATGGACATTTGGAATAATTATATGATTATCTATGGATATTATTATAAAGTAAACATATAAACAATATAATAATAAAAGCTTTTTTATTAATAAAACATAAAGATGACAATGTTCAATGACCAGACTAGGGCACAATCACTAATACCTATAGTAGATAACACTTGGTTTGGTTCATTTCCATTGATAAGGACTAGATTAATTTCAGTATGCGAAAGAAACTTTCTTAATTATGTTTCCATCTTTCAGTTTTTATAGAGATTCAATCTTTAAAAGTTTTTTACTCCTTTTGATTTTGTGAAACATTGACTATTTTGTATTGCAAATTAGGTATGGTATGTAAATGAAACATTCTTTCTTCCACTATGATGCACATTAAGTAAATCAATACATGTTATGGAATACAAATTTTATTTTTTGTTATAACTTAGTATAACTCATGCACCTTTAAGAGAACTAGGCTTTGAGATAAAAATTTTTCCTCTAAACATAAATTTTCATTTTGAAACTGTCATCACTGAATTAGTTTATAGAAATATAACTTGTTTTACCATTTCTATCGTAAATTTTGTCTTTAAAGGCCATTTCTTGTAGTGATGATTTCTGATGCTATTGCATAGTATCTTGCACCTAGTTCTATGTATTCAATTGGAAGAGAAAATCGATGAATATGCGTCTTGTTTCATAAAGGGATGTTGCTTGAGTGTTTTAATGCTATGGTATAGGATAGTTTACTACTAGTTACGGGTTCAATCAATGTTAATATAATGGAGATTAAAGTATCTTATTTAAAAGAAAAAAGCTACCTACTAGATTGAAGTGTTATAAGACTAATGTCAATAGTAGTTGAACAATACAAGCACAAGTACTAGAGTATGAGCAAGAAGTAGAATTAGTCTGGAAATTTTGTTTTTTGTTATTGTTGTTATTTTACTAACTTTTCTTATTTCATCTATCTACAGTGCATGTACTTGTTTGTGTAAGTTTTGTTTGTAGTTAATTTAGATGGGTTGGCCCTCCCTATCATGAGCCTAACAAGGCTTAGTAGGATTAATCTAAAGTTACATTATTACGTATACACCCGTAATATGAGAACTATTTAATAAGTTAGAGATTGCAAAACTCTACTTAATATTTACTATACAAGTTTTCATTATATAAATAAACATTTATAACTAAGGAAATATGATATCTCATAGTCCACTAAAACCACAGAGAATCAATATCCCCTACTAAATAACAAGATTGGATACTATCTACATAATATAAAATGAAATAATTTTACAATCAATCTAATTCGTATTCTAAGTTTATCTGTTATAATACAAAGTCTTAACTTATATACTAGACATAAAGTTCATATTCTATGCTCGTTTTCTAATCTTCCAAGACTTCATTGAAGAAAAGCTCTCTTCACCTATTCTTAGCCCACTCCCAACATAAATTATTCCTACACAAAAGCTATTAAGGAATGAGCGAACCACAACTCAATGGTATAATTTGACTAGATCACACATCAAGTAATAACAGGTAAGTTTAATTAGCATGCATATGCAATGAAACAATTAATCATATGTTCCTTGGAATAAAGAAACCCAATTGGGGGATTCACAACACTTAAGAGATCAAAGGACCAACAAAGAATGAGTATTATACATGTTCATATATTGATTTCAAATATTTTATTACTAACATTGGAATAAAGGAACTCCATTAACTATTAGCTATTTCATATTGAAGCCTTAGGTGACATTCCTTCAAATGCTAGTTTAGTTCCTAAAGAATTTAGCAAAACAAGGGTACCTTGTGTAGAACTAGAAAATTTACATCAGAAAAACCACGCATTACGCTAGATTGAAATGCTAATACCTATTAGGGTCACCACATTTTAAATGCATCAATGTAAACTATACAATGCATGATAGGTATATTATAGAGTTAATTCAAATTAATTCATATTTATAAGCAGTCACATAACTTATGGACAAGTTTCAACAATTTTCATACAATATATATACATACATAATGATTTTTGTTTTTATTATCTTAGTTTAGTAACCAAACAAACACCAAGCAACATATGATATTTCTAATGTTGTATGCAACTATACTACAAATACAAACAATATGATAATGTCAAAGTTATTATCTGTCATTCCTTGCTTAATTATCGTAGCAACCTTACAGGGAATCTAAAGTCTAATTTGTGTTTCCTAAGAATTGAAATAACAGATACTTGTCATTATACTTCTTCACATAATATTATATTATATTCTTGTGTCCTAGACTCGAATTTTTAATATTTTTTTATACTTTTCTCTTATCCCTAGTTCAATTTTATAGCAAAGATATTTGTTTCAATGTTTTTAAAGTTGATGTTTCTTATATTAAGTTATAAAGTTTATATGAACTTGTTTTTGTTCATTGCCTATACTTAACCGCAACTCTTGAATCTTTATTAGCATTGTGTTTCTCTTTGTCTTGATTTAAATATATATCTTTAATTATTAGGATCACACTACTTGAAATTTACATAGCTTACATTGATCTATATTTTGTAGCCTTAAAATTTATAAAGACCAAAATCTATATCCTAACTTATGTATATATCTCTTAAGATTAATCGCTTATTCTAAGTCATATCCTCATATTAACCAAAAACATTTAAATTAAATCCTTAATTTTATTATGCCTTTATCTTTTCATTAATTTAAGAAATAAGGTTTTGGAGTTAAAGTATAGATCACGGGCATTGTTTGAGTGGTGTTGAGATAGGGCACCAAATCACGAGCATGATCTAGGTGGTGATTCACATCACAAGCAAGATCATAGGGCTGATGTGTTTGAATTTCTATTCATTGAGGATAATGGTCCTTATCATGGCTGCTATTGGTGTTAGAATTGTAGATTAGAGGATACCACAGACGTCATTACGATTGTGATTGGGTTAAACATAAGCATAGTGAAGGTTACGGGAGTTATCAAGGCCATGATAGGTATTGAAAACGAGATCCAAGAGGATCATAAGCTAGGTTAAGGCTATGCTTTGTATTTTTTTTAGGTTTCCGATGAGATTACAGCCTTAATCACAGCCGTGGTGCATGTTTCTCCTTAGATTACAACCATTTTTAATGTTAGGGTTATAGATCCATTTTACTTCTATTTGATTCATATGGCTATGTATAAAGGTCTATTATAGTTTTACCTTTATGCTTGTCATATAAATCATTATACAGGAAAGTCATGCTAGCTCATAGGTTTCTAACATGTATGTTTAGATTGGATTTGATCAAAGCAACCAAGTTTTAGAAGTATATGTCCTATCATTACTCTCCTAAAGTAATTAATTGTTTCCTTCATTATACTTCTAGTTTTAGTGTTACATGATAGGATGCATATGCTTGAAGATAGGACATTTCATTCCTCATTTCATAATATGTTTATGTTTGTTATGCATCCTAATGCATTACTACATATTCTAGAAAAATAATTTGAAGGTAGGGAATATTACCTATGCTTGAATGAAGTTGGAAGTAGTTTCTTCTTTTCTCAAAGAGGCCATTACTTGATGTTGTTATACTCTTGGTGATTTTCCTCCTTTTCCTCTAGGGGTTTTACGAGTAAGATGTGGTGCTATTGTCTTATGAATTTTAGATCTACGTGGAAGAAGGTATTTTTTTTATGAGTTATTGTTGGTTTTTGTTTGGGTGAAAGAGAGAAGATAAAGCTGAAACTTTTTGTGTTTCCAAAACGATTGAGGGTATGTTGTGTGTATGTGTTGTAGTTATCTTGTAATAATAAATTTAGATTTTTTTTACACATAATATTTAGTCAATTTGCAGATTTTGTGGTGAGAGTTACTTCGTAGTATTGAATTTACAATAGCTTCTTCAAGGGTTAAACTCTTTTTAACAAATGTCACTTTCAAGCATTTAATGAGGGAAATGTTGGAGAATTTTGCAATTGCCACTTACCCATCCACCACACAAGTAGCTAAATTTTTAGGAAATCTATAAGATCTCATGCATAGAAATTAAGCTAGATAATTATAACATATATAACATGAAAAATTTTATGATATCAGATAGATATTAATGAGTATAACCAAAAAAATTATTTATTTATTCAAGACAATATTTTTAAGGATCCCATTTTAGGCCTCAACTTTCATAAAAGGTAGTTTTAAACTAATTTCTAATATTATATATCTATTCGATTAAGTAATATTTGGGTTTTCATGTACATGATTAGGTTTTCTAAGCCTGATAAGTTAAATAAGGTCTTGAGGCTGTAAAGAGAGAGTTTCTTAACTTTCATGTTCGTACAATTTAAATTCTCATTGAGGTCCAAATTCATAGATATTGATTTTTTTATCCCATCGCATATTTTTCAGCTTAGCAGTTTTTCTTTAAATTATTATTTTTCTAGCCAATATGTTTTAAAAATTCAAACTTCATTTTATGCTCAAAAACTAAAGTCATAGGTATATAGTTAGTGAGTTTTTGACTCGTGTCGAGTAATCTATCTTTGGTATGTTTACTAGCCGAGAAAAATACTATTATTATAGGATTCAATTGAAAAAATTTCTACATGCATTTCCATGCTTACTAACTAAATATCTATTTTTCTAATATTTATTTATGAAATTTTATTCCCAATCACTAGTCCCATAATGGAAAATCTTGGTGATTACACTCCTTATGGAATGATCTTATATTATTTTTTATCTCTATTGTTGCTCCATAAGGATATATTTAAAGTCTTAATTAATTGTTTTTTTATATCTTAAAAGTAAAATGAAGGTCATAGCTCTTGCTTGGAAGATTAAGTGGGTTGTGGGGTTTTTTTTTTTTTAGTTTTCCTTTAACATTTCTCTATATGGTATATGTGCCACATAGTTGTTAAAATTGCGATTGAATTTATAGTTCTGTGAGTTTATGTTTTTATATCTTTTTTTTTTAGTTAAAATGGATGCAAAATTATTTAGTTGCTGAGTATAGATATAATTATCAATTTATGAATATAATTCTATACGTTTATAATTTTATAAATTTTGCAAGATTTGTACAATTCTAACATTCCACTTAAAAGTAAAATCACAATTTTGATAACTATGAGCCTCACAATTGGATTCCCTCATAGTAGTATGATGTTCCATCTTCTTCAACATAATATGTCATTTTCGTAATAAGATAATTTCTTAAAGTGCTGTTTTTTTTTTTCTTTTGATTTTATGCCTTGTCTATAGTTTTATTGAAACTATGTTATATATATTAGTTCTACTGTGATTAGAAACATTCCTTAAGGAATAAAACATAATACCTCAAATGTTTATTATAAGCTCTATCATTCACATAAACTCTACAAGTTTACATAATCTCAAATTTTTTATATTTATATATTCATATTATATTATGTATATCATATTTGTTTATCACAAGTATACCATTTTATTGATACATAATCTTGTCATTGTTTGTGGATATAGAATTATGCTTTATTTATTTTTTTAACACATACT